>JANRMT010062806.1:3901617-3953322 GCA_026402145.1 Polypterus bichir lapradei
TATGTGTGTGTGTGTAAATATATATATATATATATATTTATATATATATATATATATATATATATATATATATATGACAGCAACACTCATCACTCACAACAGTGGCAAAACAATTACATTGACAATCATGTTACGTTATTTTCAAAATGTTTCCTTTTCTTTTTCATTGCTTCTTTAACACACTACTTCTCCGCTGTGAAGCGCGGGTATTTTGCTAGTATATATATATATGACAGCAACACTCATCACTCACAACAGTGACAAAACAATTATATTGACAATCATGTTACGTTATTTTCAAAATGTTTCCTTTTCTTTTTCATTGCTTCTTTAACACACTACTTCTCCGCTGCGAAGCGCGGGTATTTTGCTAGTATATATATATATATACACGGAGAAGTAAAAACAAAGGGAAACATTTTAATAATAACGTAACATGATTGTCAATATACAGTAATTATTTTGTGAGTGTTGCTGTCATCAAGGATTTGATTATCATTATTTCTTTCAATCAGGTTCGTATTTGTACGATGTGTTGTGTTCAAGTTACATTCCCTGTTTGTCAATCGTTGTAAAGATAAGAGGTTTCATTCATCGATTCGTTTCTTACAGCATCAATAAACAGCTCGTCTTCCTCTTTATCTGAGATGTGACACACTGCAAGCACGGGTTTTTTTTTTACATTGTCTTTCTTTAGCGGTACATTGACTTTTTCCACCGTGTGCTTTGTTTCCACAGTAGATGCACTTATGAATATGCTTGTATGTATCAGACGCTTCATAATTTTTTGCTGCCTTCTCAATTGTGTAATTCGGTTTTTGTTCAGCACTCTTTGGAACTGTTGCTTTTTGTCTGTGCACTGCGTCTTTTCACGTGAGCTGCTCGGTGTACATGCATCGAAGTTTCCCAGCTGTGCTGGTGCCATCTCGTGCGATTTCCACAGCTTTTTTTAATGTTAGCGAAGAACCGGCACTTAAAAGTTTCTCTCGCAGTTTCGCTGAGTTTGTGCCAAACACCACCCTGACCATCTCATCTTCCTCTGCATAAGCACAGTCCTTCACCTGTGAATATTTAGTGGCAGTGTTTCTATTGGATTGCTGCTGACGGACGGCCTTATATGGGCAGGCACTAAATTACAAACGCCAGCGGCAGCCAGTCTATGAACTTAATTTAAACTTTAGGTTTACACCGTGCTTTGTTTCCGAAGTAGCAGAACTCATGAATATGGTTGTATATGTCACTCGCTCGCTTCTTATTGTTTCGCTGCCTTCTCAATTATATAATGCATGTTTTCTTCAGCGCTTTTTGGAGCTGTTCCTGGTATTCTATGTACTGCGTTGATAGTCAGTTCACGTGATTACGTGGGAGGCGTGATTATGTCACACGAAACTCCGTCCCCCATGGCTTTCGAGCTCAACTCCATTACATTATATGGAGAAAAATAGCTTCCAGTTTTGACCATTACGCGTAGAATTTCGAAATGAAAACTGCCCAGCTTTTGTAAGGAAGCTGTAAGGAATAAGCCTGTCAAATTTCAGCCTTCTACCTACATGGGAACTTGTAGAATTAGTGATTAGTGAGTGAGTGAGTGAGTGAGTCAGTCAGTCAGTCAGTCAGTCAGTCAGTCAGTCAGTGAGGGCTTTGCCTTTTATTAGTATAGATATATATATATAGATATGAGAACAACACTCATATCAATAACAAAACAATTACATTAACAATCATGTTACGTTATTTTTAAAATTTTTCCTTTTCTTTTTCATACCTTCTATAACACTACTTCTCCGCTGCGAAGCGCGGGTATTCTGCTAGTATATATATATATAAGTAAAATAGAAATGTCTTCGTAAAATAAAAACTAAACTAAAACTAAAAATACATGATGAAGGTAAATTAAAACTAAACTGAATTTCCAAGTAAGGTCAGAAAAAATATAGAAATAAAAACTAATATAAAAAGGCAAAACTATAACAACCTTGGAAGGAACAGAAGAATTTGAGACAAATTCTCAAATAAATAACTACTAGTGCATACTAAAATGTAGGGGTGTGTGTCTCCAAAGTTGGAGAGTTCACCATGCGAAAGGGCATCAGCTGGCCTGACGGCTGCACATGCAACATAGGACCCATAAAGAGTGCTAGCCAATGGTATTTGAATACGGGCTGTGAGAAACAGGGAAACACAATGAGGTTGTGTTCAGTGCTGGATTTTAGAAGTGTACAAGAAACATATAATGTTACACTGCTAAGAAGATGGAAACTATGTAAACCAGTTAGAATACCTGGAGTAAAATCCAAGTCCACTAGTCCATGTCAATTTTATAATATACTAGGGGTTTTGCTCGCCAACCCCCATGTTTGGTTTTCCGGATACACACTTGTAAGATTTTATTTTTCTTTGAATTGTTGCTATTTCATTAGTTTCACTTTTATTTCAGAACTTCTGTAAAAACAATATTTGGAATCTTTTGTGTTCCAATATGCTGAATCTTTTAAATGAGGTCCGCCTTCTACCATAATTTAGGATAGGTTTCTCTGTTTGGAATTTCAGCACAGACAAAATGATCCACATCATCAGCAGTTAATAATTTTTTTTGCAAAGTAACCAATAAATGCATGTAAGTTAAACCCCATTTTTGAAATTCTCTAACTTAACTGCAAAGCCTTACAATATTTACATACTTCTGACATATCACCTATGTCCATATATTCGATCTCTATTCTCCTTTTCGTTATTTCTCCGAGTAATAATTTCTTTTTTTTTGCTATAATGCTGTTTACATTCTTTGTTTTGACACAGTTTTTTTTTTCTGCTTTCATATTCTGTATCTTGCTCTGCATGTGTTTCGTGCCTACAGTATGTTTTTTTTCAGTCTTTTCAATTCCTGTTTTCATTATCTCTAACCTGCTCTGCATGTGTTTAACCCCATTGTTTTATAACCTCTTTATGACATTTTACTTTGTTTCCTACTCTGTCTTTTATTTCTTACCTCGTTTTTTCTTGCTTTTTTTTCAGTTACCCCGGTCCGTGGTGATTATTTTCCCCTTTTCAAGTAATTTCCATTTGTTTGCGATACTGTGATCTTTACTTTCTTTTTTTTATACTTTCTAATTTTCCTAGTTTCATATTCTTTAATTTTCTCTGCATGTGTATCGCAGCAAGGTTTTTTTTTTTTGAGCCTTTCGAATTCCACTGCTTTCATAATCTGTAACCTGCTCTTCATGTGTATGGCGCCAACCCCCCCGTCCTGCTATTTATTCAACTTCACCTGGTTCTGATGATTAATTTCCTTCTGTTTGTGTCAATGCAATCTTTACTATCTTTTTTTTGATACTGTAGCGACTAACATAATAAAGTGTCACAAAAGTTCTGGTTTAACAATCGCCAACTGCGTAACCCCAAACAACTTTCTAGTACTCTCTCCAACCCCTCCTACCATGGGTCTCGCCTCCCCCTTACCGCATCAATCAGCACCCAGCTATCAGTCTTCCGTGCTGTACTCTGCCCTCCCTCGATCGGACCTAACAGTCACTTAAAACAAAAAAGGCTTCAGCTTGGCTGGGATGCTACAATACTGCTTTCATTTTAAGTACCTTTCTCTGCATGTGTATCGTGCCTTGGGTCTCTTCTCTGCGCTGCTCTTTCTTCTTTGCTGAGAGCACAGGATCTGTGTGTACCACGTGACTTTACATGACGGAATGTTTTACTGGCTGTCCATGCTCTTATTTGATAAGAAGTGTCTTGCAAGAATCTTATGTTCCACATCCCCACGAGATTGCCCTGGGGCAATCTCTTGGCACCAAGTCTCATGTTTACGGTCCCCGTGAGACGCACCATGGCCAGTCTTTTTTGTCTCGCGGGTCTTTTAAATGTCTTCCGAGAACTTCCGAGAAGATCACGTATCGTTCCAGGATTTTTTTTTATATATAGAGAGATACTTCTAACCTGAATCTAAGGCTAATTAGACAGGATTATGGCCTTTCCCAGAAAATAATATAACATGTGTCACAGATGTCTGGGGTTCTTACCCAGCCGGGATGCCTGGAAGGTGGCATTAATAGCTTCTGGGCCACAATGGGGCAACTGCCCTGGACTAGGAGAGGATCACTGGAAAGGAGCAAAGAGGTTCTGGCCTGTTGGGACCCGTGGCCACTGCCAGGGGACGCCTCAAGCCTTGTGGGACCAAGAGAACTGTTACTTCCTCCACATCAGGCAAGATGGCGGATAAACCTGCCAGAAATGCCTGGAGTGCCCGAAGGTCGTCATCAGCCACCTGGAGCACATCCGGGCGATAATAAAAGGGGCCACCTTCATACAATCGAGGAGCTTGAGTCGGGAGTGGGAGCAGGCGAAGCTCCCAGGAGGAGACAGGCGGCCAAGGACTGAGAAAGAGAAACTTATTGTGGTGATTATTTGCTGTGTGCATTGTGTGTGGTGTTTGGGACTGTAAAACTGAGTTTATTGTTGCAAAATAAACATGCACTTTTTATAAAGATGTGGTTTCCGACTGGTGGTGTCCGGGCAAGTCTCAAGGTGAACCAATAGATCCAAAAATTTGTAAGGAGTGACCAAAAGGCTTGCTTTGCAAGTATAGTTACACACTGGGACAAGCTTGCCTGCATGTGGGAAAAGAGTTATTTACAGGATTCACAAAAATGACACAATGAGTATGAGGCTATCAAAAGTACTACAAAAGCAGACAAGGGCATTGACTTGCAACTTATTTGTTTTAAACTTTGGCAATAGGTATCATCTCTCAGAAGGTACAATTAGGAAACAGTTATTTAAGCAATGTGTCTGCTCCTTTACAATCTTAACTGCATTTTTTTTGCAATTGTCCAGAGAGCAGACTCTATTTGGATTATGTTTACTTTTAATAGTCACGGACAGTTTACCAAACACGGACAGGACTGAAAGAGTCAGTTTGCTCTCAATATAAAGTGTATAATACAGTAGTTCCATAGGATGCTAGTTGAGATGTTCTTTTTCCTCAGTCTCCTTAAATAATAACTGTGCTGTTGACATTTTTTGTAGATGTATAGCATATTTTCATTAAACTGCAATCTTCTATTCAATATGGTTACCTGGTACTTAAAGCTACTAACTGTAAACTTGCTCTCTGTTGAGGACCAGTGGCTATACTGGTTTCTTATTCTTCCTAAAATCAATGAGTAACTCTTTTGCCTAACTCAAATTTAGTTGGAGGTTTCACTCCTGGCACCACCTCTGCACCCTCTTGATCTCTTTCACAAAATGTGCCACATTGGTGTCAACAGATGTCAATCAATGCTGTATCATCTACAAATGTGATATTGCTGTCAGATCCTTTCAAGTTATTAGACTAGATGGAGAAGATTATTTGCGCAATCACTGTGTATTGTGGAGCTCTTACAGATGTAAAATAAACTGTAAAAATAATGATTAGCAAACCTTAATAAACTGTTCCCTGTTAAGAAGAAAGGCCGTAATCCATAGAGTTAGATAGAAGTAAATTGCTTTGAAAGATATATTTTTTAGTTTGGCCAGATTTCTGGGTCCTTTCAAAGCTTTGGAGTGATTGAACAGTTGGTTCAAGATTCCTAAGAGATCTCCACAGCATACTTTATGCACCCTCCCCCAATTAGATCACTTCCTGGAGTTTTGTAAGTCTTCACTATCCTCAAAACATCTCTCACCTCCACTGCCACCACATAGAATTGTCCAGACTTATATGGAAGATCATAATGGCACACAGGGACACAAAACAGGTCAATATTTCCTGCACACATTTTACATTTTACCTGCATACCTGAACATCATCTCTGATTAACACAGAAGCACAGCTGTTATTAATAGATTTCTGTCTGCACACCATTCATTGAAAGCCATTCAATGGAAGTGTTTTCTTGTACTTCCTCATATACCAACATCTCAAAATGCAGGCATCTCTATATTCTTGCATATAACGTACAATAATAGTGGGCCTGTCGATTTTACTTTTCAAAGAACTTACGGTGCCAAGTAAAATAGTAGACAGTGGGAACCTTATTTTCCAAAGCTGAATCCTGGGCAATCCGCTCAATTTACCTCTTCTGTGTAAGGATTGCGGGTGTCTCCACCACAACTACTGCTTCTGGTTCTCAGACTTCAGTAATTCCTTAGGTATTCATATATTATAATCATTCAATTTTTCGGTTTATTAAAAACTAGTAGCAGTACGCTGTGTTGCTTGGGTAAGAAATTTTAAATTCTCATTCTTTTGTGGGCTAGTCTGGCTTCAGTCTCTTCTGGTGTTTTACTTGCTCTGAGCCACCAGATGCCACTGGCCTTAAAAATCCATCCATTTTCCAACCCGCTGAATCCAAACACAGGGTCACGGGGGTCTGCTGGAGCCAATCCCAGGGCACAAGGCAGGAACCAATCCCGGGCAGGGTGCCAACCCACAAACCCAATTTAGAATTGCCAGTCCTCCTAACCTGCATGTTTCTGGACTGTGGGAGGAAACCGGAGCGCCCGGAGGAAACCCACACAGACACGGGGAGAACATGCACACT
This sequence comes from Polypterus bichir lapradei, assembly GCA_026402145.1. Taxonomy (NCBI): domain Eukaryota; kingdom Metazoa; phylum Chordata; class Cladistia; order Polypteriformes; family Polypteridae; genus Polypterus; species Polypterus bichir. The sequence continues at coordinate 3,908,151 of JANRMT010062806.1, forward strand.
CCACGAAGGGAGGACCCGGGAAGCAAACCCAGGTCTCCTAACTTCGAAGCAGCAGCGCTACCACTACGCCACCATGCCGCCCTCCTTAAAAATCCCCCATGATGAATCCATTCTGTTACTATTAAAATAAACAATAAATTAAAAAATTTAAAAAAATAGCGAATATTTTCTCTAATAATAGAGAATAACAAATAAAACCAACATGAATAACAAAAATATGTGTAAAATAATTAAAAAATAAAAAATAAATACAAACCATGGAATTAAACTGGCTTTAGCACAACAAAAAGGAGATAGCCATTGTGGCCATATATTGTCCTCACCTCAGAAGCCACCAAACAAGTTCTTCTGCTGGAACTGATGATCACATAGTAAGATCATATGGAGTGTGTTCACCAAGTATAAGGGACTGGTCAGTGGTCAGACCGGTCATTGATTGCAGACAAAGAGACAGGTGCCTAGTAGTAGAGGTAGGATGCAGGGACTTCACAGGCCATTCCTTGGCCATAACCCTTGCATCACTGGGTAGCGAAGGAGAGAGGAGGAGAAGAGTTATTCCACCAAAGAAGGTTATATAGCCTCTAAATGGCTGTGGTTTAGGAGAGGAGAGCCATGGGGCAGAAGTAGCCAATTTGCAATCTGGTCACTACCTGTGGCCTAATTTTTCTCAACATGGTCACCAGGAAGATAATATATGATGTTGAAAAACCAGAAACAGTTGAGGAAACCAGGAACATTGCTGAAGATGTGACCAGAAGCATCACAAAGTGTGTCTAATCAGTCATGAAAGCACAATCTCATAAGGTGTTGACTGTTTCTATAAAATGTTGAACATTGCTCAAGCATTTATTATTGCCTTTTGCTTTCGGTCTAGCTTTGTCTTCATATTCATTCTTGATTTGTCTAGATTTTGGCTTTGCTTACTGTTTTATTTTTAGATATTGTTTGTCAGATTCTGCCTAGATAATTTGTTTTGGGCTTTTAGCTTGTTTAGTTTATTGGTTTCAGTTATTCTTTAGAGAGTCTTCCTTTTATACTCATCTGGATACCCACTGGGTTTGTAACTCATATTTTCAAGTTGAATGTATTACTGTCAGTCTTTTTCCTAGTTGATGGATGGTGATTAGTTCCTTATCATAGGAGGTTAGTAATTGAATGAGAGGATTTCTGCTTCCTCTTGTGAATTTTTCTTGTTTTCTTTAATTGTTTAATTAAAAGTCTGTATTCTGAGCTTTTTCTCTCAAGAAATATTGTATTCTTGGGTGGTTTCTTGTCCACTTTAAGGATTGTTGCATGATAATGTCTTCTGTTCGGGGTGTGGCCTGTTCTCAGTTATTCCATTTAATATTTGAGGATTTCAGTTGTGCTTTAGATTTAGTCCATTTGTCTTTTTGGTGGCTTTTGAAATGTTGTTGTGTCACCATTTCTGTCTCTTTGAGTGGCATTGAGCAAGCCATATTACAGTTGTAAAAATAAATATGTAAACCATTATAATGAACAAAACGTAATGGTATAACTGTCAAAAATATCAGTCTGTTGTACATACTGTATCATCATGAGTGCTTTATTTTACACATTTTTGTTAAACATGTTTAGTATCAAAAGCTATTTGCGAAGCTGAATGGGTTTAGATACTTGGGATCAACAGTACAGAGTAATGGGTCTTGTGGAAGAGAGGTGAAAAAGAGAGTGCAGGCAAGGTGGAATGGGTGGAGAAGAGTGTCAGGAGTAATCTGTGACAGATGGGTATCAGCAAGAGTGAAAGGGAAGGTCTACAGGATGGTAGTGAGAGCAGCTATGTTATATGGGTTGGCACTGACCAGAAAGCAGGAGACAGAGCTGGAGGAAGCAGAGTTAATGATGTTAAGATTTGCATTGGGTGTGACACGGATGGATAGGATTAGAAATTAGTACATTAGAGGGTCAGCTCACGTTGGATGGTTGGTAGAGAAAGTCAGAAAAGGAGAGGAGAGATGCTGAGTATATTGGGAGAAGGATGCTAAGAATAGAGCTGCCAGGGATGAGGAAAAAGAGGAAGGCCTAAGAGAAGGTTTATGGATGTGGTGAGAGAGGACATGCAGGTGATGGGTGTAACAGAACAAGCTGCAGAGAACAGAAAGATATGGAAGAAAATGATCCGCTGTGGAAACCCAAAATAGGAGCAGCCAAAAGAAGAAGAAGAGGAGTATCAAAGCTATTTACCAGTACAAATGAAGAACAGTAACGGACACATGATAACATTCACTGCACCATTTGATTTCTTTGTGTCTTTACACTGCATATAGTGAAACTCTGCAAATGAAAAGTTTGGTTAAGATACATGCTCCAAGAATTAGAGTTTAGATGATTGGGACACATGTATGGTATGAATGGGAGTAAAGTACAGCAACAATAAGTAGAATATAAAAGTCTCAAAGAGTGACTGTAATGTAAATGGCAATAGAATGTCAAGTGCTGTTCATAGCATACTGTATTAAAGGGAAAAGAATATACAGTATTTTGCTTCAGTATGAAGTTGTCTTGGCTCACTTATGATTTTAAACTGGCACCTTAGAATTACCAAAGTTCACATTCATTGAGCCTGAAATTCAGGTCATCTCACTGTTTTTATAAACTTTTGGGTAAAATGAGGTTTAAAAATAATATTTATTTAATAATATTTATTGCTATAGATTATACATACTAATGACTTAATTAACACAATACATGGTGTGTGCTTAAGACAAATTTGTTTTTCCACCCAGCTCTCAAAAAGAGAGAAAGAGGTCGAGAGCATGAGCTCATGCAGCATCCACCACATGAAGAACCACCTGGATTGGGACCTGAGTTTTCTACAGTGGCTGGAGTGCCACCAACCCCCAAGTTTTCTCTGTAAGTTGGAGGACCTGCTTGCAGGACTGGATAAAGATTAACATCATACCCAAGATGAAGCAATTGCAGGTTAAGGGAAGCGCAGCCTTGCTCAAGGGCCCATTGGAGTAGAGTCACTTCTGGCATTTATACCAACAACCTTCTGATTGCCAGCGCAGATCCCTAGCCTCAGAGCCACCACTTTGCTTGCTCATATTAAGGTAAGTTGCTTAATTCGGCTTGGGGTCAAGGTGTTCTGTGTGCCAGGGAGAACAGAAAGGCGTTCCAGCTGGATGACAGCATGACTTTGGGATAAAATGGAAGGTGCCAGGGGATGGACAAACAGAAGCTGGATGCCAGAAGCAGTTCCATCCCCTGTACATTAGTTGGCAGTGGTCTGAAGGAGGCATCCCAGCTTGGACACCCACAGGTGTTCATAGGAACTGAAGTCCAGAAGTGCAGTCCTGTTGGGGTTTCTGAGTGCCGCAAGGTGGTGCCATTGGGGGAGGACTACTCTGGTTCCAAAACAATCTGGAAGTACTCCCCACAAGTCAGGCCCGGTATAAAAGGAGACCACTGGCTTACCTTGAGGAGTCAGTGTTAAGAGGCAACGGCCGACACTCAACTGGCGAAGCAGAGAGCAAGATTTATTGTTTATGTTTTATGATTGTGTTTCATTGTGTTTAGTGCTTGTTGGATTAAAAAATCCATTATTTGAACACGTGTATTAGACATTATTTGGTCTGGGGTTTGGGGCTAGGTGGCACCTCCTACCAGTTACAGTGTATAAGTATTAACCTTAGTCCATCTCTGGGCACAGTTTTACACATTTGAACATTATCAATTTGAACCTGCCAATAACATTTGGCAATAAAATATAACTTGTTTATTCACATGAATTGATATAGGTAAATCTTACAGAATTTCTTATGCTGAATTCAAAAATCTAATTTGACTTTCTTTAACATGCAAGTTTTTTTAGCAACACATTTAAAATTTACAAAATCATACAATGTATATACACACTATATATTATATATATTTATATATTATATAATATAGGATCTAGGAGCATCTTACCTAAAAGGTAGAATAACAGTTTTGTGCTCTGCTTTGCCTTATGAATATCCCTTTTAAGGGTCCAGCAATACTCATTTAGCATACTGGGACTACACTTGCCTTGATATCGATTTTCCATTTCAATAATGTGCTGATGAAGCCATTTTCCATGCTCGGCACTGACTGCACTGAGATTTCCAAGGAATTAATCAGGACAATAAAATGATCACAAGCAGCAATGAAAAAATTTGAATACTAGATTTATCTTTTAAAATCCCATACTGTAAGAGCCAATCTTAGAAAGTTAAAGTTTTGAGTTAAACTCATATTAATGTTTGCTTAATTTGAATAGAATATAAATTTCTTCCATAGTCATAGACAATGGTATAGTCTTTTCCCCCTATAAATTAGTAAGAGATAGAACCTTCTTGCTATAACTGAGATACAGTGTGATAATAGCTCAGTAGTTTTGTTTCGAACAGGTCCCAGTGCATAGGGACTTAAAAGACCTATTTTCTACTCAGAGATGGGATAAGCATACAGTTTTCTGACCGTTTTGAAATGGTTCAGAAATGATAAGTAAATAGTAACAATTTGAGATGTAACAAGATTAAGCTTAGAACTGAACTTTTCTTAACATGAATTTTTCCTTTTTTTGCTATTTTAATTTCCTTTTTGTGTGATCTGTTTTACTTTGAAACTTAACTAAACTTTTAAAAATGAAGATATTTTGTCTGTGGAATCATTTCTGCATGTCAGGCTTTTGTTGAATCCCATTTTTTGAATTAGAGCTGCTGAACTTTGGTAACTTTGAAAAAACGCTGCTACACATACATTTTAATAAGGGTTTATTTATTAAATACAGACATAACTCAAAACTATGAGTGATAGAAAATTTCTTAGTATATTTCAGAAATCAGCATGAAAAAGTAACTTTAAAACATCTATAAGTTGTTCTGTGACAAAGTCTGCGTTGACCAGTATTATCTAAGTGCCTTTGAGATGAGGGAGGAAATCCAGAAAACATACACAGGCAGAAGTTAAATATAAAACATCCACATAAGACACAGTCTAGATTGAAATTTAGCACCCATAACTCCAAGGCTATAAGGCAGGAAATTATAACAAATGCAGAATCCCATATATTGCTTTTTCATTAATGTAGAATTTTTGTTTAATATAATTATTTATAATAATTATATAATTATTTCCAAATCCATAGTAAATATTGTTTAGCCTACAAAATAAATACATGTATATATAGTGCCATGAAAACATATTTGCTTCTTTATTGCTTCTGTCAACACAAATCTTTAACAATGAATGTTTTCAAGTCGTCAACCAATATCAAATATTAGATAAAGGGCACATTTTTTATTTATCTACAGAGCAAAGTTATCTAACATCAGCTGCCACTGTCTGGCCCATATTTAAATCAGTCCAATTGATCAGAGTCACTAACTGAACACGGCCAGGCCTGGTAGCAAGTAGCCTTACATAGCATAAAGTTTATTTGTTTTGACTTTTACCGTCAATCAAAGTGAATCAGGCAGTACAAAGATGTGAAAAACTTATGATGCCTCAAATTCCTGAAAAATATTGGACCATTTCTAAGTTTTAATGAAACCACTAAACCACAGTGAACCATAATTTCCAAATGGAAAATGCTTGGAACAGTGTAATATAAAATTATCCAGCAAGTCACAAGAGTCCACAAATATGGATTCTCTTGCCACAGCAAAGGTCACTGTTCATAACTCAATATCAATCAGAAAGACATTGGACAAAAATTGAGAAGAGTAAAGCAGAAATTATTGTTAACCAAGAAGAACCTAAATTCATGTCTCTTATCTACAAGACTTTTTGCAAGTGTTTTGAAAGAGTGCTATATGCACTGTAAGAAGAAATACAGGAGAATGATGAAAAATAAGAAATCTCAAACTAAGTCACCAGTTAGACTGGCTCAACCCAGAACCCTTTAAAAAGAAATCAGACTGGAAGGGATGGGTGGAAGGCACTATGACCCGGAAGTGACGTCACTATTGCATCAGATCTGCAGGGGATAGAGTAGGCAAAGCATTAGGCAGCAGTGCTACCCCTTGACTCAGGGTGTATTTACACTAAGATAAACCCTCAAGTTGTTTCCCAAGCACATGTGTGTGACAGGACAGATGACATAAAAGTGGAACATTTGAATGACAAGGGAGACATTAAATTTGAAAAAGCAGAAACAGTGTGATGTATGTATGTACTGTATATATCGGACAAGAGAGCTGTGCTGCCCATCGGGACCAAGGTCCCCGGTAAAGATGGGCTTTCCTCGGGCCAGCAGGTAAAGGTGATAAAGCACTGGGAATTCGATCTGAGCCAGGTTCACTTCCCGGGTCCTCCCTACGTGGAGTTTGCATGTTCTCCCCGTGTCTGTGTGGGTTTCCTCCAGGTGCTCTTGTTTCCTCCCACAGTCCAAAGACATGCAGGTCAAGTGCATTGGCGATTCTAAATTGTCCCTAGTGTGTGCTTGGTGTGTGGGTGTGTGTGTGTGTGCATTGCGGTGGGCTGGCGCCCTGCCCGGTGTTTGTTTCCTGCCTTGCACCCTGTGTTGGCTGGGATTGGCTCCAGCAGACCCCAGTGACCCTGTAGTTAGGATATAACGGGTTGGATAATGGACGGATGGATGAATTCGATCTAGAAGGCTCGACCCCTGAGCAGGCTATGACTCTCTGGGAATAGGTGGCTCTGTGGCTATGGCTGTTTGACCTGACCACCTTCCAGATTGTGCAGCAGGTCGCCTGCTTTCTGCTGCTACAACATCTGCCCCAGAACTTTGCCCAACTGGCCTGGGGAGACTTCCATTCAATAGACAAGCTGATACGGCTCATAAGGAAAACACCAAGGCCAACCTTGAAATCTGGGTGGGCGGAATGGTCCTCTAGTGGAATCCTTAGGGATTATGTCCCACACAGGTCTCTCCCACATAAACCGGCACCTGTTCCGAAGTCCCCGGGCCGCTTGGCGCACAACCCATCCGGGAGAGAGGCAGAATGCAGGTGGACGCAGGGATATGGTTTGTGTGCCCTAAGCAACCCCCTGACGGCTTTACATACCAGAGAGGTACTCATTAATGGTTATAAAGTCACGGCATTGTTTGACTCGTGTCCATTGTTGCTCGCCAATATGTCTCACAGCTGACTAAACAAAAGACCAGTCTGAGATGCATACACGGAGAAGTCTGTGTATATAAATCCGCCCGATGTTACATCTGTCAGGGAGAAACGTTAAAAACATTCCCATTGGCGGGACTGATCTGACAATAAATGCAGTAGACTATTGAGTACTCCAGGCTAGCAGTTGAGCTTCGCGATAGATGAGGATGACTTGACTCGTCTGAAGCTGCCTCTGCCATGTAAAAAGCTGGCAGAGAGCGAGGGCCGAGAGGGGGACCACGGAAGCTCCTGGCCCGTCTCAGGCAGCTACATCATCTGCGGGCGCCCTGGTGGGTTGGGAGTAATCTCCGCCCCTTGAGGTCAGACTGGACCCCCTCTCTGAGTTGCAGTTTAAATTTAAAGCGACGCGGCTTCTTTCAAGAGAGAGCAATTGAATGACAACTCTCTGAAACACGCAAATAATGCAGTAGTTCTAGTCAATGGCCAATGCACTCATCAGCCCATGCCACAGGGACCTCGCTTCATGATATAAAATGACCTATTATATCAGGTCACGGAACATGAGGTGGAGGACCGGAAATTGCTGTTAATTCCATGAACCTACCGGAGGCAGTCCTGTGAGCTGCCGCATGCTTACCTCCTGGGAGGCCATCTAGGCTCTGAAAAGACTTCAGAGCGAATCAAGCTCTGATTTTTTTGGCCAGGAATCAACAAGGACGTTCTGCATTTTTGCTTTTCTTGTCCGGAGTGTCAACTACGGCAAATTCCCAGGGGGGACTGTGCGCCTCTCATTCCCCTTCCCCTGATTGAAGTTCCCTTTGAAAGAATCAGGGTCGATATCGTAGTTCCCCTAGATCCCTTAGCCTGAGGACATAAATATATATTAGTCCTCGTGGATTATGCGACCTGATACCCAGAGGCTCTTTCTTTGCGCTCGGCTACATCTAAAGCAATCGCATGGGAAGTAGTTGGGGTCTTTGCACAGGTTGGCATCCCTAAAGACAGACCAATGGATGCCTTTTACCTTGGAAATGTTCAAGGAAACTGCCAATTTACTGAAAATACCATCTTCAAAACAACGGTTTAGCAGAGAGGTTCAATCAGACTCTCAAGCAGATGCTTCGCAATGTGGTCAGCAAGGATGGGAGGAATTGGGATCAACTCCTCTCCCTCATTCTCTTTGCCTATCAGGAAGTCCCACAAACCTCTACGGGTTTCTCCCCATTTGAATTATTATACGGACGACGACCCAGGGGTATATTGGATACTTTAAATGAAGGCTGGGAAGGAGAGGCTCTTCCCTCAACAAATATACTAGAATATATCTCACAGTTACGCAATAGATTTGGGAAAACTAGGCCAGTTCTAAAAAGTCATATGGAGGAAGTGCAAACAGCACAGGCCCGCCTTTATGACTGCGGCACGACCCTCCGAGAATTCCGTCCGGGGAATCACGTCATGGTATTAGTTCCTGCCTCTCACTCCAAATTGCTCTCACATTGACAAGGCCCTTATGAAATTAAGGAGTGGAAAGGGCTGGTCGATTATTTGGTGAAACAACCCAATCGTCGACCAAGCGAGCAGGTTTGTCATGTGAACTTACTGAAACCATGGAAGGAGAGGGATGCTGATCCCTCCTCCAGTCAGCTCCACTCATTCTTTGCTCAAACAGACCCCCTTAATTTCGGTGAGGAATTATCGGCCAGACAGAAACAGGAGCTGGAATCAGCTATCTGGTCCATCCCTGAGGTGGTGAATGAAAAACTCAGTCGGACCTCTCAGGTTGTGCACGACATATTGACTGAGCCGGGGGTTGCTGTCCGAGAGTGGCCCTATAGACTCCCGGAGGCAAAGAAAGATGAGGTGGAACTAGAAATCAAGCGAATGCTGGAACTAGGAGTAATAGAGGAAAGCTTTAGTCCCTAGTCCAGCACCATTGTCTTAGTTAGTAAGTCCAACGGCAGTTGGAGGTTTTGCAATGACTTCCATTGACTTAACTAGATATCCCAGTTCGATGCTTATCCCATGCCATGTGTGGATGATCTCCTCGGGAGGCTGGGTTAAGCAAAATTCTTGACAACACTTGACATGATGAAGGGGTACTGGCAGATTCCTTTAACGGAGTCCACGAAGGTCAAGACCACATTTAGCACCCCTAGCAGACACTGGCAGTATCATGTCCTTCTACTCAGGTTACACAGGGCTCCTGCAACTTTCCAGTGTCTGGTGGTCAGAGTGCTCCGGCCCCATAACGCGTATAGTGCTGCCTACCTGGATGACATTGTCAACTATTCCAGCACGTGGAAGGAACACGTATAGCAGGTCACAGTGGTATTGCGGACACTAGGAGAGGCCGGGCTTCGGATCAATCCCAAGAACTGTTTCTTCAGACTGAGAGAGGCTAGGTATTTGGGCTACCTGGTGGGCTGGGGTACTGTGAAACCACAGTGTTCAAAACTCAATGCTATTCTGAAATGGTCCTGTCCATGAAACAAGCAACAAGTCCGATCATTTCTCTGTTTAGCTGGGAACTACCACCGGTTCGTACCTTGGTTCTGTGAGAGATCGGTGCCCTTGACTGATTTAACGAAGAAAAGAGCTCCCAACAATGTGGTAAGGTCTGACAAGACGGAAGCTGCATTTTGTGACTTAAAGCAAGCTCTTACTTCAGCACTTATATTAATAGCCCCTAAATTTTCTCTCCCATTTATACTCCAGGTGGACGCTTCGGACCCTGGCCTGGGCACCATGTTGAGCCAAAGCGTTGATGGTGTTGAACACCCCATCATGTATCTAAGCCGGAAACTGTTGGACCGGGAGACCAGATATGTGGAGGTGGAGCAGGAAGCCTTGGCGATTAAATGGGCGACTACACAGTTGCATTACTGCCTCTTGGGCCGGGAGTTCACTCTGGTGACTGACCATGCGCCTTTAAAGTTAATGGCCCTTCACAAGGAGTTGAACCCGCAAATCACTAGGTAGTTTCTTGACCTGCAACCCATACAAGTTTTCACTCGTTTATCGAAAAGGCTCTCTTCATTCCTCTCTCAGGCTCAGGACCTCTCGGTGCAGGCCGCCCGACCTGATGAGTCTGGGCTGAGGGGTAGGTGAAGGGCTTAGAGAATAATGTTAACACATCCGCCCATGGGGTGGCAAGGTACACTGACTCTCTTTCTAAGTCTCCTTCAGACATTTCCCAGGAAATCCTGCCAGGAGCTGATGCCTCAGCTCAGAGAACGTCACTTCCGGTCCTGGCCCCGAGGATGATATCACTTCTGGTCCTGGCCCCAAGGACGACATCACTTCTGGTCCTGGCTCCAAGGATGACATCACTTCCCCCAGACTACCTATAAAGTCTCAATCCCTTCTTCTGGATTTCAGTTCTGTTTTGGACTCAGTCTTGTAAACTACTTTTGTCTTACAATTCTTTAATTTTGCAGCAAGGAATATATTATACAGGTGGCTGACACAAACCTTTACCATGTCTGGAGTCTCACTGTGTCACAATATATTGTGGCGGACGTCTGGGGGTGGTACCCAGCCGGGACGCCCAGGAGGACCGGAGCAGGGCTTATGCCTCCTCCAGACCACAAGGGGGCGACCGCCCTGGTTGTGTTGGGGGCCACGGGTAGAGGGCTTGGAATCCCAACCCTGTAGGGGCCCGTGGCCACCGCCAGGGGGTGCCCTGGTGCCTGAAGAACCCTGGACTTCAGCACTTCCGCCACACCAGGAAGTGCTGGGGGGAAGAAGACTGGGGACACCCGGAGAGCTTCCGGGTGCACAGCCGGCACTTCCGCCACACAGGGGCGTGTCCGCGGAGGAGTGCCGGGAAGCAGCTGGAGCCCATCCGGGCTGGTATATAAGGGGCCGCCTCCCTTCATTCGGAGACAAGAGTCGGGTGGAAGAGGACTAGAGTCTGGAGAGAGGAGTGGAGGAGGCCAGAAGGAAGGCACTGAACTGTAAGGCCTGGACTTTGGGGGATCGGTGCCGGAGGCACTGGGTTGTGCACTAAATAATTGTAAATATTTTGTATAATAAACGTGCGTGTTGGGTGACATAACAATGTCCGTCTGTCTGTGTCCGGGCCACGTTCCACAATATATATACATTGTAAGCCACTAGGGGGCACACCACCACCCTAACCCAGACACAGACAGGCAGGAGACAAGTTTGCCACACACCACACGTTTATTTACAGTTTTCTCACCAGTCGTCAATGGCCATAAGCACAACACAGCACCACTAACACCTTTCAGCCCTTTCTGCTGCCATTCCTTCTCCCTCCACTCCTCTTCAGGCTTTGTCCTCTCCTCCCTATTCTCACTTCATGGATTGAGGTGGCTCCTTTTTATAAGGCACCTGGATCGACTCCAGGTGCCTAATTAGCTTCTTCCGACCACACTTCCGGGTGTGGTGGAAGCGTGACGAAATAAGGCCCTGGAAAGGTCCATGCGCCCCCTGGCGGTGGCCACGGATTCCAACAGGGTTAAGCCTCCATGCTTATAACCCGTGGCCCCACTGAAAACCAAAGGGCTGCCCTTTATCGGCCCGGGCAAGAAACTGTCCTGGCAATCCTCTTTCCCCAGGTCCTTAAACAGTTTGGGCGTTCTGGCCAGGCAAGAGTCCTGGCCATCCACCATAACATATACACAAAACTCTCAATGTGACTTGAAGAAACAAAAGATGCCCCTGTGAGGCACGTATATATACACAAATATAAACAAAACACTAGAGACTGATATATATATATTCACACGAATCCAGTCCAATGGGTTATTGTCCATGAAGGAAGGAGAACCATGCGACAATGGCAATCAGATTGGGATAGATCGAGGGAAGATGGATGATGCCATTATCCCAAAAGTAAAAAAAAATCTGTTTCTACTTTTTAATCTCACTGTCGATAGTGTCCTTCCTATTTCCCTTGCAACGCAAAATGACTATACCTCTTGATCACTGCCTCGCAACTCCTGATCCTGAACTATGAAAGTCTCCTCCACCTGAATCTGAGAGGAAGCCCCCCGGCAATGACAAAAAGCACACAAAAGACTGACAAGATACAATACAACACACACAGGTAAAACAATTCAATACACTCCTTATGTGGCAGTGCTACATATTCTCCCTCCCCACTCATAGATATGGGGGGGCCCAAGACAGGGTTTAATGTTAGCCACATGTAATGTATCTAATTTAGAGTCTAACACTTGGTACTTCACTGACCAGAGTTTCTTTAAAATTTTCACTGGTCCTATCCACTTAGGCACAAGTTTAGCAGAGAATTTGAATGAAGTGTCAAAGAGATGGTGGGCTTTCGCTCAGACTAGGTCTCCCACCACAAAGTGTGCATCCTTGTGATAGGCATTATAACATCTGGCATATCAAAATGCAGATGCCACCAACCTTTTCTGACCCCTATCTTTCAGCTGTTCCAGTGTGTGTATGGTGGAGGGAGCCATGTCTAACATTCTTTCTAGCAGCCCCTTAAGTTGTCTATCTAGCAGATTCAGAGTAGGCATCTCCCCAATAGCCTCATGCACTGCTGTGTTCAAAGCAAACTGGAACTCTGGAGACCACATTTTCCAGTCCTGGTGGCGTTCTCCAACATAGGATACCATCATAGTCTTTAAGGTTCTGTTTGCCCTCTCAGATAAGTTGCTCTGGGGTTGGTAAGCAGTCAATTTTCTCTTGACTCCCCACACAAGGTATAACCCTTCTAACACTGAACTGGTGATCTGGGGTCCTTTTTCAGAGACAATGAACTTAGGAACACCCCAGAAAGTAGAAATTAAAATGGAACATATTCTGGAGGTTTTAGCATCGCTCAAGGTGAATAATTCCACCCATTTTGAAAAGCAGTCAATTATCACCATCAGAATTAGGGATGGGAATTGATAAGATTTTCACGATTCCGATTCCATTTTCGATTCTGTTTAACAATTCGATTCTTTATCGATTCTCCTATCGATTCTTATTTTTAAAAAAGGAGAACACACAGGTCGATTAGCTTAGAACTTTGTTTTATATCTTATCTTTGAACAAGATAGAAATTTAGGAGTAGCATGACCTTACAAACCCAACAGTGAGATCTTAAGAGATCCACAGCTCCTCGATGGGGTGCCACGGGGTTCCCAGAAAAAAATTTGTAAATGTAAAATAATAATAAAATAAATATTCTTCTGTAGCAATAACAAAGTATCACATAAATTATTCTGTGGCAATTACACAAGAATGCCCAGTAACATTTACACTCTCCTTATTAAAAGTATATATGAGCTGAGCACTCAAAAATAAAACTACATCAGCCAGCAACAAATACAATCAACTCAAGTCCAATGGAACTGTGCACTGTGCAATTCTGCACCCATCAACTATGGAGAATTAACAATTCTTTTGCAGAAATATAAGTATATCTGCTTTTTCAGGAAGGATACGTGATCTTTCTGGACTTATGGTCTCTCCAGCTGTGGAGAACACCCTCTCAGACAGGATGGAGGATGCCTGCACACACAGAAAGCTTTCAACCAGTCCTGACAGCAGGGGCAGAGTCTCTCTCTTGCTCCACCACCATAGGGTGGCATTATCCTTGCAGGGGATGGGGGTTAGGCCTCTATACAGCTGGATCTCCTGATCCACTCTCTGGGCCAGGGAAAGAACGGACTGCCATTGTTGGAATGACTGCAACTCATTGTCCTCCTCTTCAAAGAGTTCCTCCAAGGCCGTTTTTGTTTTGCTTTACTGGTGGCGCCTGAAATGAAATGGACATAATAAAAAATTAAGCAAAAAATGAACAATCCATGACATCTAAATTATCATCACAATGAGCTAAACTTACATAGTCTTCTTCATCCTTATCTTCAGGTTCGAACAACTCTCCCTGTGTGTCTCCTTGCTCCAGGTGCTTGAGTAGAAAGTGACAAATAAACAAACAAATCAAACTAAGTACCACAGATCCATAGATGAAAGGTCTCACTCTCACAATGGAAATGTGCTACAATGAAAGACATTGTCATATTGAAATACCTCATCTGCTCCTGCCTCTGTGTTTGCTGCAATTGCTGCTTCCCTGATCCTGTCCCAGACTTCATCCTTATCCACTTTGGATTTAAATCAGGGGTCCAAGATGGTAGCCTCCTCCAGGAATCTCTGGATATCAGCATCCTGAAATTTTTAAAAGGGAGGAAAATGTGACAACATGACTATCCTTAAGTATTTATAACTGTCATTTTATTTATGATAAATAAATCATCAATTGTACCTGGTATCGTTTGGAAAGATCTTTCCAAATGTTCTCCTTTATGCTCCTTGTGAAGGCAGAGTCATCTTCTTGTATGGTGTAGTGTTGCTGTAGCTTTTGCAGGATGGGCAAAATCTCACTACAGGTCGGACTTTTGTCGCTGGAGACTGCTAGTGTGGAGGTGTAGTGCTTCCACATGAGCAGCACAAACTCCTCTGCTTTTCTTAAGTCATCATTGCCCATTTTAGCCAGTCTGCAATATCAACAAAATAAAAATGCAACAGATATGTTGCATAAAACAAACAAAAATAAAACCTGAGTCCAAGTTAAGCCATATTATCATTATTTTTCAATACTACTCATCTTTCCTTTTCCATGGACTTTCTTCTTATCTGTGGATCGATGGCTGCAGCCTGGATGGCAGGAAACTGCTCGCAGAATCTCTCCATCATCAAATACAGAGAGTTCCATCTGGTCTTTACATCTAGGAGGAGCATATGCTTGGGCAGCTCTGAGGGGTAACACATCCACAACTTAAATGCTAATGTAATATTCCTTATCTTAGTTTATGAATTTAATTTGATCATGATCTAATGATTTACATGTACACAATCTTAAAAAAATATTTACTATGCTTACTGAGCAATTCTTGCTTCTCCTTCAGGACCACTTTTGCCATGTGGGACCTCTTCATCCATACAATCACAGAGTGAATTCTTGCCGCCCAGTTGGAAATGGCAGGACAGTTGTAGAGCTTCTGAGCTCCAAGGTTCAGGGTGTGTGCAAAGCATGGAAACTTGAGAATTTGTAGCTTTTTGACAGCTACATCCATGTTGGCCGCATTATCAACAGTGGCCGCCACAACCTTGTCTTTGATACCATACTCCTCCAAGATCTCATCAATCTCCTCTGCTACAGCTGTCCCTGTCTGTGCCTGGTACACTGGTTTGGTTTTGAGGACTTTTTCTTGAGCCTGGCCATTCCTGACATAATGCAGTGTTACTGTGAGGTAATGATCTTGACTAAAACATGTCCATCCATCTGCAGTGATGGCTGCCTTCAACATATGTTTCAGCTCAGAAATCAGATTTGCCTTTTCGACCGCATACCAAACAGGGATCAAGTGGTTGGTTAAACTGTCTCTGTTTGGGGCTTTGTACTTAGGGTTCAGAGTCTTTGTCATTTCTCTAAAAGATATATAAATGGAAACGGATGAAACATCTGGTAAGAGGAGAACATGCAACTTTGACATTCCCTGACTTAGCCTACAATTAAACACATTAACTTACTGAAAATCGGGGGCATCTGCTGTGGCAAATGGGTGCAAGCCTTTTACCACAAACTTAGTCACTGTTCGGTGACATTTGTCTATCCTGGCCTGTGTCATTTTACTTTTCCCCGCCTCTGTGAA
This sequence comes from Polypterus bichir lapradei, assembly GCA_026402145.1. Classification (NCBI taxonomy): domain Eukaryota; kingdom Metazoa; phylum Chordata; class Cladistia; order Polypteriformes; family Polypteridae; genus Polypterus; species Polypterus bichir. The sequence goes on from JANRMT010062806.1 coordinate 3,923,872, forward strand.
AGGAGAAGCTACCGGTAGACTGCAGCAAGAACTGCCAGCATCTGAGCCAGCCAGACTCTGTCTGTCTCTCTCATCATGGTCATCTAAATGCAATGCACAGTAATAGGAGGTTTTGCAATAAGGAAAATCACACTAACATAATATGCAATGTTAGTTGATTAGTTACCTGCCGTATTAACGGGACAGAACGTGCAAACATTACCGCTGCTGCTGGGTTGAGACTCACTAGTCCGGAGCGGATCAAAAACATGACATTCATTTAAGGTTATCGCGTGTTTTGTGAGCAAATGCTTTTGCATGTTCGTAGTGTTTCCTCCCTTTGATGAAATATCTACTTTGCAAGTATTGCAAGTTGCCCTGTTGTCATCCTTTCTCGTAAAGTATAACCAAACTTTTGAGCGTTTGTGCCGCTTAGGCGCCATGTTTCCTGCTGGGTAAATGAGGCTACGCAACGTGGTGACGTCATTCGAGGAGACTGGAATCGATAGGGGAATCGTTTGCAAAAATGGCAAACAATTCCAAGGAATTGAAACAGTGGGAACTGGTTCTCAACAAAAACCGGTTTTCGATTCCCATCCCTAATCAGGATGGTCTTTCGATTGTGAGTGAGGGGCAATGGGCCCAGTAGGTCTACACCCAACATCTCCCCTGGTTCTTTTACAACAACAGATTGAACATATCCTAAAGTTTAACCAGATGAGTTCTTGCATTCCTGACAAGTTTGACATTGCTTTATGTGGCTCCATACGGATGGAGGGTCACCAAGCCCCTTTCAAGATCTTCAACAGTGTTTTCATCCTCCCAAGATGGTTTACAAAGTGATTGTGTTGATAGCACTGGATGAATTCTGGGACAAACTCTTCAGGAACCACCATCTGAAATTTGGTTCTTCCAAGTTTTGGTGGAATTAACCTGTTCAAGACACCCTGTAGTTCTTCGAAATGGATGCGATTGGATCCGGGCTCACCCAAGTTCTCTCTAAACCCCTAGCATACAGGACTGATGGTTTGGGCTCGAGCAACTTCTTGCATGCTCAGGGTGAGGTTTGACCTTAAGCTCTGAGCCACAGCCACACAAACCATTCCTGAAAGTTCAATGCTCCGAGATAATGCATCAGGAACAATATTACCACAGCATTTCCAATAGAGGACTTTGAATGAAAACACCCATCGGGTCAGGTGGGAAGATGTTTTTGGGTGATCAGCCCAGGTGAGTGGATTATGGTCTGTGACAACTTTAAATTCAGCCCCTTCCAGGAAATGCCTCCACTTTTCGACTGCCCATACCACCGCCAGACATTCCTTCTCAGATGTAGAATAGTTGCTTTCAGCACCATGCAAGGCCTGAGAAGCATATGCAATTATATATTCTTCCCCACCTTTCCTTTGGTAAGTACTGTACCAACCCCTACATTGTTGGCATTGGTCTGCACTTGAAAAGTGAGTTGGGGATCTGGTTGGGCCAAGATAGGAGGAGATAGTAAGATGGCCTTGAGCTGCTCGACTGCATCTTGACAATCAGGTGACCATTTCCATGGAGTATCCTTCTTCCTCAGCCAGTTCAATGGTGCATCTATGTCGGCCAATCAGGGGATGAATTTATGGTACCATCCTACAGGTCCCAAGAACCTCTGAAGGCTTTTAAGGTCGGTGGGTGTAGGATAGTGTCTAATAGCCCTGCCTTTCTCAGGATCGACTTCCACCCCTTTACCTGACACCACATGCCTAAAGAAGGAAATATGGGGCTGGCTGAAGTGGAACTTTTTTACTCCCCTCTCCCATAGACACCTGCCAATATCCACTGCGCAAGTTCAATGTGCTGAAGACAGCAGTGCCATGTAGTGACTCCAGTATCTCATTCATAAGGGGACCAAAGAATACTGGCATGGGTGCAGATGTACTGTATATTCATTTTAATGGTGGTAACCAAATCCAGCCCAAGGAGAAATCTAAGATGTAAATGTCCATCTTCCAGGTTGTGGAGTGCAGCTGATATGCAATAGGAACACTGCCTAAAGTGAGATGCTTGGTCCCATCAGCCAAGACAAACCTGACAGATGAAGAAATCAAACCTTCTCCTGTATGGACCATCTTTTGCCACAAACTCTTCTTTATCAGCGTATAATGGCTCCCAGTGATCAATACTGCATCCACTTCCCACTTTTTCACTTGAATTGGTACAACCAATAGCGCAGTTTTCATTTGTATCACTGAGATATCAGCTTCAGCTCAATTGCTTTTCCTGGAGGACGTCTGAGCTTGACTGTCCTTGTTGCTGAAATGGACCTTGTTCCAGTACTTTTTGGATGCCTCCCAGTCCCATTCTATTTGGAAACCAACCTTGACCAAGCCTTCCACTGAATTCACTACACCCCTTAAGCCCCCTGCCAATCAAGTGTTACAGGCATTTAAAATGTGAATGACAATTTCTTCCTCTATTATCCCTGGTCACCATTTTAAACATAGAATCCTATAATCATAGGGAAAATCCCTTATTGACAGGGACGGGATTTGCACCATGCATGAAGAGTAGTTTTTCCTTGACTTATACTGCATAAATATACACAAAACAACTACAGACAGATATATATATATATATTGTATTCACATCAATCCAGTCTAAAGCGATATTGTCCATAAAGGAAGGAGAACGGTGCAACGATAGTAATCAAATTGGGACAGATCGGGGGAAGATGGATGATGGTGCTATCCCGAAAGTTAAAAAAAGGTCACAGATCTTACCCTCTGAAATCAGCAATACAAAGCCTTGGACAGTCGAAAGAAAGAAAGAAAGAAAGAATTCCTCTTGATCACTTCCTTCTCCCCGGTTTTAATTTCTGTGCTCTGACCCTTCATTGGCTGTCCACCAGAACAGTTTTTTTTTGTCAAGCCTTCCAAATCCTGCCCTTGAAGGCAATGCATTCAATCACTGCCTCTAAACTCCCGATCCCTGAACTGGGAAATGCTCCTCCAGCAGAGAAAGAAAAGCACACAAAAGACAGACAAGAAACAATATAACACACATAGGTAAAACATTTCACTACATTCCTTATGTGGCAGTGCTACATTTTTGCATAGTGTTCTTCATCAGTGTAGGCACAGCATCATGTGACAAATCGGCAGGTAATAAATTTTACATATTACAAAAACAGAATTAGAACACATAAAGGCATATAAAAAAATAAGCAGTGTTGAAGGATCTAAGATTATGACTGAGAATATAAGGGGACATACACTATAAAATATAAGAATAACCAAGTTCAGAGCTTTTGTACATAAGATTAAGAATATTTAAGAAAATTTTATTACACATAAGACCTATGAGATGACACATAAGATGTGCAGAGATTTTCTTTTATTTGTCAAAATTGTTGATGCTGAATTTTAAACTAGATGCAGCTCATTTATAAAGTCTTTCTTACGCACATCTGTTAGGAGTTCATTACAGTAATAAGAGTAATGAAGGAGAGGATGATAAAGACAGCCACCCAGTTTGCAACAGACTAGAGTTAGAACCTGCACTTCATTGGCACCTCACCTACAGCAGCCTTCCTTCTGTGGAGTTTTTAAATATTAACTGTGTGGTGTGGCAGTCCAGTTGGAGAAATGGGTTTTAATGCCAGTCCAGTGTCTATGTGGAAAACATACAACTCCTTTATGCTGGGACTGTCCTGTACTTTTCGACAAGCTCAGTATTACATCTTGACTATTAAATAACTTGTTTAAGAGACAAAAAGATTTCACTTGCTTGACTGGTGTGCAAGATGTCTCATACTGTTCGTAGAACTCATTCTGAATTCAAGGTCTAAGTCAGAAGCTGGGGAATGAGATGCTTTACAATAGGAAATGATGAAAAATCTTTTTGTGAAACAAACAAACACCTTAAATAACAGAAGGGAAAACATTATACTGAGTTAAGGTCAGAGATTTTGTGGGGTCCGGTCTGAGCAATCACATTAAAAATGAATTGCATTCTTCTTATTCCTACGCTTCACATCACAGAGAATAAATTTAATTCATACAGAGAGACTGCTTCTGTTATATTGAAACTGGCAGACTTTGAGGACTATGGATGCAGAAGAAACATGAATGTTGAAAGTTCACCCTAAAAAACAGGGATTAAGATGATATGCTTACTTTTCATTAGGGTTTAGATTAGGGTTTTGCTCCTGGCTATATTTAAGTTTTCTTCAATTTAATGTTTTGAATTTTTGTTAAATATAATTCTGTATATTTTTCTATCTGTTATGTGTTCCAGTCTGCAAGATTATTATGCCACTATACGAAAAGGGTGACAGGGCAGGTTCAAATAACTATAGATCAGTTAGCTTAACGTGCATCCCAGGTAAATTAATGCAAGGAATTATTAAGGATAAAACAACACATGGCAAGAACAGGAGTTTAACGGAACAGTCAGCATGGGTTCCAAAGGGGAAGGTTGTGTTTCATCAAAGTGCTAGACTTCTATGTGGAAGCAACAAAAAGATGTGAAGGCAGTGCATTTGACATTTTATCTTAACTTTCTGAAAGCATTTGATAAGGTCCCACATGAAAGATTGGGCATCAGACTGAAAGATGTGGGAGTTCAGGGTTTAGTGTGTAGATGAATGCAGAATTGGCTAAATCACAGAAGCAGATGCTTATGGTGTGAAGAATGTTTTCAGAACTGGGTGATGCTAAGAGTAGTGTCCCTCAAGGGTCAGTGCTAGGGTCAGTACTATTTTTAGCACTGCTGTTTTTAATATATATATAAATGATTTGGATAGGAACAGAAATAGCAGTCTGGTTAAGTTTGCAGATACTACAGCATAATATTAATAATAGGTGGATTGTCAGTTACTCTAGAATACATGGAGCTAGGACAGCATAGAGGCTTGGACAGATTTGTGTCCGATGACATTTAAAACAAATATTACACATAGGAAATAAAAATGTTAGATTTGAATACACAATGTGGGGTCTGAAAATTGAAAATACACCTTAAGAGAGGAGTCATAGAGGACTCATCAATAGCTTCCAGATAGTGTTCAGAAGCCATTAAGAAAGCTAACAGAATGTTAGGTTATATAGCATGATGTGTAGTGTAAAAGTCAAATAACGCTATGCTTAAGCTTTATAACACAATGGGGAGGCCTCACCTGGAGTGTTATGTACAGTTTTGGTCTCTGAGCTACAAGAAAGACAAAGAAGCAGTAGAAGAAGTAATAATAATAATAATAATAATAATAATAATACAAACCGGATTCCAAAAAAGTTGGGACACTATACAAATCGTGAATAAAAACTGAATGCAATGATGTGGAGGTGCCAACTTCTAATATTTTATTCAGAATAGAACATAAATCACGGAACAAAAGTTTAAACTGAGAAAATGTATCATTTTAAGGGAAAAATATGTTGATTCAGAATTTCATGGTGTCAACAAATCCCAAAAAAGTTGGGACAAGGCCATTTTCACCACTGTGTGGCATCTCCCCTTCTTCTTACAACACTCAACAGACGTCTGGGGACCGAGGAGACCAGTTTCTCAAGTTTAGAAATAGGAATGCTCTCCCATTTTTGTCTAATACAGGCCTCTAACTGTTCAATCGTCTTGGGCCTTCTTTGTCGCACCTTCTTCTTTATGATGCGCCAAATGTTCTCTATAGGTGAAAGATCTGGACTGCAGACTGGCCATTTCAGTACCCGGATCCTTCTCCTACGCAGCCATGATGTTATGATTGATGTAGAATGTGGTCTGGCATTAACTTGTAGAAAAATGCAGGGTCTTCCCTGAAAGAGATGACGTCTGGATGGGAGCATATATTGATCTAGAACCTGAATATATTTTTCTGCATTGATGGTGCCTTTCCAGACATGCAAGCTGCCCATGCCACACGCACTCATACAATCCCATACCATCAGAGATGCAGGCTTCTGAACTGAGCGTTGATAACAACTTGGGTTGTCCTTGTCCTCTTTGGTCCGGATGACATGGAGTCCCAGATTTCCAAAAAGAACTTCGAATCGTGACTCGTCTGACCACAGAACAGTCTTCCATTTTGCCACACTCCATTTTAAATGATCCCTGGCCCAGTGACAACGCCTGAGCTTGTGGATCTCGCTTAGAAATGGCTTCTTCTTTGCACTGTAGAGTTTCAGCTGGCAACGGCGGATGGCACGGTGGATTGTGTTCACTGACAATGGTTTCTGGAAGTATTCCTGAGCCCATTCTGTGATTTCCTTTACAGTAGCATTCCTGTTTGTGGTGCAGTGTCGTTTAAGGGCCCAGAGATCACGGGCATCCAGTATGGTTTTACGGCCTTGACCCTTACGCACAGAGATCGTTCCAGATTTTCTGAATCTTCGGATGATGTTATGCACAGTTGATGATGATAGATGCAAAGTCTTTGCAATTTTTCGCTGGGTAACACCTTTCTGATATTGCTCCACTATCTTTCTGCGCAACATTGTGGGAATTGGTGATCCTCTACCCATCTTGGCTTCTGAGAGACACTGCCACTCTGAGAAGCTCTTTTTATACCCAATCATGTTGCCAATTGACCTAATTAGTGTTTATTGGTCTTCCAGCTCTTCGTTATGCTCAAATTTACTTTTTCCAGCCTCTTATTGCTACTTGTCCCAACTTTTTTGGGATTTGTTGACACCGTGAAATTTTGAATCAACATATTTTTCCTTTAAAATGATACATTTACTCGGATTAAACGTTTGATCTGTCATCTACGTTCTATTACAAATAAAATATTGACATTTGCCATCTCCACATCATTGCATTCAGTTTTTATTCACAATTTGTTTAGTGTCCCAACTTTTTTGGAATCCGGTTTGTAATAATAATAATAATAATAATAATAATAATACATTTTATTTATTTGTAGGTTCCTTTCTAAACACTCAAAGACACCAAACAATAGATAAAACACACATTATAAACAAAACTAAAATACAAAAATTAAAATCAGACAGACCAATTGTAATCAAAGAGAAAAAGCAGTCTTAGACAAATCAGTTTTAAGTTTAGATTTGAAAAGTGAGAATGATTCAATATTTCTAAGCTCAGATGGTAGTGAGTTCCAGAGCTGTGGAGCAGAGCAACTGAATGCTCTGCTCCCCATGGTGGTAAGACGGACGAAGGGGACAGTCAAGTGGATTGAGGAAGAGGATCTAAGGGTATAGGAGGGAATGGCAACCTGGAGGAGGTCAGGTTAGATATGGAGGGGCAAGGTTGTGGAGAACCTTAAATGTTAACAGAAGAATTTTGAATTGAATGCGGAACTTAACTGGAAACCAGTGAAGCTGCTGCAAGATGGGAGTGATATGGTGAATAGAGGGGGTTCTAGTAATGATGCGGGCAGCTGAATACTGGACCAGTTGCAGCTTACAAATTGATTTGTGAGAAAGACCAAAGAAAAGGGAATTGCAATAATCCAAACAAGAAGTGACAAGGCTATGAACAAGGATAGCAGTGGTGTGGGGAGTTAGGGATGGGCGAATGCAATTAATGTTACGCAAATGGAAATATGCAGACCAGGAGATGTTATTGATGTGGGACTGAAAAGATAAAGTACTGTCAAGGATGATATCCAGACTTTTAACCTGTGGGGAAGGGGAGACAGAGGAATTATCAATAAAGGAAAAATGATCAGTTTTGGATAATGTTTTTTTTGTACCAATGAGGAGAACCTCATTTTTGTCACTATTTAATTTAAGAAAATTTAAAGAAAACAAAGTTTTGATTTCTGCTATGTAATCAATAAGCGAGGGGGGTGGAAAGGAAAAAGTAGGTTTGCTAGTGAGGTAGAGCTGGGTGTCATCAGCATAGCAATGAAAGCTAATGTTATATTTACGAAAGATATTTCCAAGGGGAAGGAGGTAAATAATAAAAAGGAGGGGCCCCAAAACAGAGCACTGGAGAACATCTGAAGTAACAGCAGTGAGTTAGGATGTGAAAGTTTTAAGCTGAACAAACTGAGTGCGGCCTGAGAGGTAGGATCTGAACCAATCTAGTGGTGTGTGGGTAATGCCAATCAAAGATAATCTATTAAGAAAAGTAGTGTGACAAATAGTGTCAAATGCTACACTCAGATCAAGAAGGATGGGAATAGTGATTAAACCAGAATCAGCTGACATAAGGAGGTTGTTAGTAATTTTGATAAGTGCCATTTCTGCACTATGGAGGGAGCGAAAACCAGACTTGAACTGTTCATACAGATTATTTTGAGATAAATGAGAATAAAGTTGAATACCCACTATTTTTTCATGAATTTTGGAAATGAAGGGTAGGTTAGAAATAGGATAAAAAATACTGAAATTAGTCGGATTGGCACCAGGTTTTTTCAGTATTGGGGTTATTGCAGCAGTTTTAAAAGATGAAGGGACAGTACCAGTAGTGAGAGAATAGTGGATTGTAGCAAAAATAAGAGGGACCAGAGAGGGAAGAGGCAGGCTTTGACCAGAACTGTAGGGAGGGTGTCCAGTTGACAGGTGGATGGCTTAGACTTACAGACAAGATCTGAGATTTCTGAGAAAGTAGAAAGCTGAAAAGAGGAAAATGGGTGAGTTGGTGGGTGAAATTCAAATGAAGCACTGGGGGAATCCATACCGAGAGACTGGTGTATCTTCTGGATTTTTTCATTAAAAAAAGACATAAGGGAATTACAGAAATCAGTTGAGTAAGGCTGAGAAGGTAAAGAATCCAGAGGTTGTGTGATATTATTAAGCAGTGAAAACAATGACTTGGTGTTGCCTTCATTGGAAGAAATAATGTGAATATAATAGTTAGATTTAGTTTGGGCAATACAGTTCTTGTAATAAAGTATATGGTTTTTGTACATCTCTTTGTGAACAAAGAGTCCAGTTTTTTTATACAACCGTTCAAAAGCCGAAGATCAGGCATGAACAGGGGAGCAGAAAAGAAGAAAGAAACAGATCTAGTTTTTTGGAGCGAGAACGTTAAGAATACCATTAAGTCCAATGTTATAGTGTGAGACCAGTTCTTCAGGAGTGGACAAATTATGAATATCCATAAGGGAATCGATACTAGAGGAAAGAGAGTCCAAATTAATATTCTTAATATTACGGAAAGACATGAGACGGGAAAGCTTAGTATTGGAAAGTACAAGTTTAACAATGAATGAAATAAGAAAATGATCAGTTATGGAGAGTTCATCTGCAGTACAATCAAGTGGGATAACTCCAGAAAAGCAAATCAAGTCCAAGATATGTTCTTTGCAATGAGTAGGAACATCAGTATGCTGTTGGAATCCAAAACTCTCAAGGCAGGATGTAAAGTCTCTAGTAATAGGGACAGTGATATTATCCATATGTATACTGATATCCCCTAGAAGTATTATGTTCGATGAAACAGTAGATAAGTGTGTAAGAAAAACAGCAAAGTCGTTAAGAAAGTCATTATTTGATTTGTGGGGCCGGTAAACAGTTGCAGTAATAGTAGGAATAGGTCCAGTTAGTTGACACACAAGAGATTTAAAAGAGCTGAAGGCAGGAAGAGACAATGGCAGGACTTTCCACTTCTCACAATATACTATCGCCAGACCTCCTCCCCGGCCAGAGCCACAGGGTTGACAGATGTAAACAAACCCCGGGGGAGTGGATTTGTTAAGTTGGGAAAAGTCATGAGGTGGAGATACAGCCCAGTCAGCTGAAGCTCGGACAGGTGGAAGCGCAGTCGGAGGAGCTCAGCAGCTGAGTACTGAAGCAGGCACGTTGCAGGTTGCATAGCGAGCGACAGGAGGGAACAAACAAACACGAACCAAATAAATATCCTATCAGTCCACATTATAAGTGAAGACGCAGATGCAGACAACTCAGATGTCCGGAGAACAGAGCCAGGTAAAACTCAAAGGAGTCTCACAGCAGGTTTAGGCTGAAAATAATCCATAGTCCATACACAGCCATATTACCAGTCGAGTTAGAAATCGGTCTAGCTTTAAATGACTAAAAAATAAAACTCAATGAATAAATCTTCCCAAAATGAAAACAGTTGCTTAGTCCGCTAGATCATAAGTTAATCGTGATAAAGTTACTGGCGAGCAGCGGCGACCAATCCCACCAGCGTTCGCTCAACTGGAAGTCCAGAGAAGAGTGAATTGGCCGATTTCTTGACTACAGCAGATGAGTTTATGAGGAAAGATTAAAAGAGTTGAGCCTTTTCAGTTTAAGCAAAAGGAAATTAAAAGGTAACAAGATTGAAGTGTTCAAAATTATAAAAGGAATTAATATAGTAGATCCAGGCTGTTACTTTAAAATTAGTTCATCAAGACCACAGGGACACAGTTGGAAGTTGTTAAAGGTAAATTTTGCACAAACAGTAGGAAAGTTTTCTTCACGTAGAGAACCATAGACACGTGGAAAAAGTTACCAAAGTAGTGTGGTAGGCAGTAGGATTGCAATGACCTTCAAATTAGACTTGATGTTATTTTGGAAGACTTTATTGGATAGGACTGGAAAGCTTAGTTAGGTTAAATGGACTGTTCTTGTCTGAATTTTTTTAATGCTCTTATGTTTGGTCATTTTCTAACCCAGTCACAGGGGATGTACAAACCAGTGTGTTTCTTCATGCCAGTCCCAAGCGCAGATAAACGGGGAGAGTTACATGAGGAAGGGCATCCAGTGTAAAATTTTGCCAAATCAATATGCGGATAACAATACAAATTTCCATACTGGATCGGTCGTGCCTCGGGTTAACAATGACTGCCACCAGTACTGTTAGCCAACAGGGTGCTGGAGGAAACTAGGCTACTGTTGGCCGAAGAAGAAGAATAAGAAGGAGAAGAAGAGGGGGGAGACGTGTCTGGAGGCAGGAGAAGAGGAGGAAGGTAAAGAGAGTGAAACTGAGGGTAGGAACTTTGATTGCTGGCAGTATAACTGGTAAGAAGAGAGAGTTAGTTGATATGATGGAGAGAAGGAAGGTTGATATATTGTGCGTGCAAGAGACTAAATGGAAGTGGAGTAAGGCCAGGTGGATCGGAGGTGGATTTAAATTGTTCTATCATGGTGTGGATGGGAGGAGAAATGGGGAAGGAGTTATTCTGAAGGAACAGTATGTCAAGAGTGTTTTGGAAGTAAAAAGAGTGTAAGACAAAGTAATGATTATGAAGCTGGAAATTGGAGGTATGATGATGAATGTTAGTGCATATGCCCTGCAAGTTAGGTGTGCAATGGATGAGTAAGAAGATTTTTGGAGTGAGTTGGATGAAGTGATGAACAGTGTACCCAAGGGACAGAAAGTGGTGATTGGAGCGGATTTCAATGGACATGTTGGTGAAGGGAACAGAGGAGACGAGGTGGTAATGTGTAGGTATGCTGTCAAGGAGAGGAATGAAGAAGGTCAGAGGATAGTGGATTTTGCCAAAAGGATGGATATGGCTGTGGTGAATACATATTTTAAGAAGACAGAGGAACATAGGGTTACATACAAGAGTGGAGGAAGATGTACACAGATAGATTACATCCTATGCAGAAGAGTCAATCTGAAGTAGATTGAAGACTACAAAGTGGTGGCTGGGGAGTGTAGATCAGCAGCATAGGATTGTGGTCTGTAGGATGACGTTGGAGATCAAGAAGAGGAAGAGAGTGAGGGCAGAGCCAAGGATCAAATGGTGGAAGTTGAAAAAGGAAGACTGCAAGGTTGAGTTTAGGGAGAAGGTGAGACAGGCACTGGGTGGTAGCGAAGAATTACCAGACAGTTGGGAAACTACAGCAGATATAGCAAAGGACCTGTACCGATTGGCTAGACAGATTGACTGAGCTGGGAAAGATGTGCAGCAGGTTAGGGTAATAAAGGATAAAGATGGGAACATACTTACAAGCGAGGAGAGTGTGTTGAGCAGATGGAAAGAGTACTTTGAAAGGCTCATGAATGAAGAGAATGAGAGAGAGAGAAGAGGTTGGAATATGTGGAGATAGTGAAACAGGAAGTGTGGACGCTGAAGTCAAAAAACGATGGGAGACAAAAATACCAATTTAAAATAAAAAGTAATTTCTTTATTCTTGGTAAGTTTTAAAGAGACTGCAGACCCCCAGCTCAGTCAGTCTGGTCAGATCAGACAGCCTCCTGAAAGAAAAATTCCTTTCTTTTTATTATCTAGCTTATTCATTAGCCAAAGAGAAAAACAAATAACAGTTTATTTTAAGGTCATACATAAATTGCTGTAAATTAAATTACATCCTGATTATTACATGCACAAGTGCACAGAATTTCTTATCCAAATAAAGCACCATTAGGGCGCTCACGTTGCTAAGAAATACGCTCTTATCAGCACCCGCACACAAGACCAGTGTAAAGCAGTTTCTTATAGTACATTACAAAGAAATTACATTCTTATAGTTTTAATATCTTCATTAGATTTTGTTTGGTTAGATTAATAAATCCTTATTTATTAATCCATAAGGTACATGTTTCTTATTGTTTTAATACAAGAATTCAGAAACTATCACATTGACATAATATCACAGGGTGTTCTGTTAGTATGAAGAGATCAGCATTTTCTCATAAAAGAATGCAAGTTATCTAATAATTCTGTGCACATGCTTAATTCTTTTCTACCTAAACGAACAACAAATCATATAGCAGTAATAAATCATATAGCTCTCTGCAGAATGATTAATACAAAATACAGTCATTGGTATTGTGAGGTAAATACTTATAATCATTACACTTAATAATTATTTTCTTTCTTTCTCAGAAGTGCAACGGATTAACAAAGAGGAAGTAAGGACAGCTATGAAGAGGATGAAGAATGGAAAAGCCATTTGTCCAGATGACATACCTGTGGAAGCATGGAGGTGTTTAGGAGAGATGGCAGTGGAGTTTTAAATCAGATTGTTTAATGGAATCTTGGAAAGTGAGAGGATGTCTGAGGAGTGGATACAAAGTGTACTGGTGCCGATATTTAAGAATAAGGGCCGATTTATACTTCACGCTCAGAACGCGTACGCGCCCGCATCATGGTTGCCACACGTTCCCAGCGTTCATTTCACGCGTCCTCTAAACAGGTCCTCAGAAATTAACGCGACGCATGTGTGAGTTGCAGTACCAGCAAAAAATCGGGGGGCGCATTGTACTAAAAGTCGGAATGTGACGGGGATCGATGTGCGTGCTTCGCTGTTTGATGAATGGTTCGATGTGGTGAAGCAAAATGCCGACATACAGATGTATTTGTGGTGCTTTTATATTCAAACGTCGCATATTCCCGATCGTAATGACAGTCTCACATAACATCTTTGTGCCGGCTTTTTTTTTTTTTTTTCGCAACTTCACAACAGCAACATAATGTATAGCGCTGTATTTGAGCCACTGAGAAAAAAATAAAGGACACGGTGAAAACGTGTATTTTGTGATTAAAGTGGAAATTTTGGCTTTAATCTCGAATTGTCCACTTTAACCTCGTAGTTTACTTTATCATTAAAGCAGACGGTCGTAAACGTCATCCCAGTTTTTAATCGCTACGAGCTCCTTGGATCTGACAGCTGCGGCAAGCAGCAATAGATCACCACACAGAACAAATTAAATGTATGATATTCCAACTCTCTGCACATTTAAAATCTTTAGATTTATACTTGATATCACTTTCATGATGGAATGCATTAAAGTGTGTATGTTACACTTTACATATAATTTAGTTTAAATAATGAATACTGTTAATAATTACACACATGGGGGAATAATTACACACATGGGGGTGACACGACAGCGGAGCGATAGCACTGCTGTCTCGCAGGGAGTTATGTTGCTCGTATATCCTGCTTGTATTCCACACTGTGCTCTGGTTTCCTTCCAAAGATATGCAGATTTGGGGATTTGGTGCCGCTAAAATGATGCTAGTGTATGTGAGTGCTTGTATTCACCTGGCGATTAGCTGAGACCTCGTCCAGGGATTGTTTCTCAGTCGTGCCCAATGCTTGCTGGAATGGACACATCCCTGGATTGATGGATTTAATCAATAAACATCCTTTTCAGAGATATTGTGGTAAGGTGTCATCAGAATTTAATAGGTGTTCTAGGCAATTCACAACACAGAGAAGCCGAACATGTTCTCACCGTGATAATATCTCGCACTGTCACCTGGTGGATTCCTCCAGATTATGTAAAGTACGCACGCAAGTATAAACACTACAACGCTTGCGTAGCAGGAGCATCCTGTGCAGCATGCATCACGTAGCGTGAAGTATAACTCCGGCCTAAGGGGGACGTGCAGGACTGTAGTAACTACAGGGGGGTAAAATTGATGAGCCACAGCATGAAGTTATGGGAAAAGGTAGTGGAAGCTAGGTTAAGAAGTGAGGTGAGGATTAGTGAGCAGCAGTATGGTTTCATGCCAAGAAAGAGCACCACAGATGTGATGTTTGCTCTGAAGGTGTTGATGAAGAAGTATAGAGAAGGCCAGAAGGAGTTGCATTGTGTCATTGTGGACCTGGAGAAAGCATATGACAGGGTGTCTCGAGAGGAGTTGTGGTATTGTATGAGGAAGTCGGGAGTGGCAGAGAAGTATGTAAGAGTTGTACAGGATATGTACGAGGGAAGTGTGACCGTGGTGAGGTCTGCGGTAGGAGTGACGGATGTATTCAAGGTGGAGGTGGGATTACATCAGGGATCGGCTCTGAGGCCTTTCTTATTTGCAATGGTGATGGAGAGGTTGACAGACAAGATTAGACTGGCGTCCATGTGAACTATGATGTTTGCTGATGACATTGTGATCAGTAGTGAGAGTAGGGAGCAGGCTGAGGAGACCCTGGAGAGGTGAAGATATGCTCTAGAGAGGAGAGGAATGAAGGTCAGTAGGAACAAGACAGAATACAAGTGTGTAAATGAGTGGAAGGTCAGTGGAATGGTGAGGATGCAAGGAGTACAGCTGGTGAAGGTGGATGAGTTTAAATACTTAGGATCAACAGTACAGAGTAATGGGAATTGTTGAAGAGAGGTGAAAAAGAGAGTGCAAGCAGGGTGGAATGGGTGGAGAAGAGTGTCAGGAGTGATTTGTGACAGATGGATATCAGCAAGAGTGAAAGAAAAGGTCTACAGAACGATAGTGAGACCAGCTATGTTATATGCGCTGGAGACGGTGGCATTGACTAGAAAGCAGGAGACAGCTGGAGGTAGCAGAGTTAAAGATGCTAAGATTTGCATTGGGTGTGACGAGGATGGATAGGATTAGAAATGAGTACATTAGAGGGTCAGCTTACGTTGGATGATTGGGAGACAAAGTCAGAGAGGCGAGATTGCGTTGGTTTGGACATGTGCAGAGGACAGATGCTGAGTATATTGGGAGAAAAATGGTAAGGATAGAGTTGCCAGGCAAAAGAAAAAGAGGAAAGCCTAAGAGAAGGTTTATAGATGTGGTGAGAGAGGACATACAGGTGATGGTTGTAACAGAACAAGATGCAGAGGACAGAAAGATATGGAAGAAGATGATCCACTGTGGCAACCCCTAACGGGAGCAGCCAAAAGAAGAAGAAGATGTCTGGTTGTTTTCTGTAATATATTTTTGAATATCATTTTTTTATTAACTGTAATGTGTATATTATTTTTATGTGTGTGTTAATGTATTTACATTATTTATGTGCCCTTTCTCCGTAAAAGAAAATATTAGGGGGAGTGCCATCATGAAGATCAGCTGGAGGAACACTTTCTGTCTCTTTATTCAGGGCAAAGAGTCTAACCCTCCAGATCAACACTGAAGTTTGCCAAGGAGCGTGTTATTGTGAGTATTATTGGACTTTCTGTTTTTTTGAATTTTGGTGGTGGTTATTTAATTTTGCTAATGGTTTATTGACTGGACTTGCTTGTATTTTGTTACCTTTTTAGGCATACACATTTTGCATATTTTTTGCTGTTTTGCCTAGTTTTTGCTTTACTATTTTTGTCCTTTTTTTGCTTAATATAAACAAATCCCTTAGTTTTAAACTTTCTTCATTGTCTAATTCCTGGTAAATGTTACTTAGCACAATGTGGATTAGTGAGATTTGGAATGGACTTTGCATGGAGTGTGATGTCTGTTATCGAATTTCCAGTGACAGTAAGTATTAAGACCCTGAAGGTTGCTGAGGGTTGTGTTTCATCTCAAAGGGCACCTTGAATATTATTGAGAGGAGTCGCAGTGCATGGCTTGATAGCAACTTTGGTCTGTACCAGGAACTGAGAAGGATGGCTGCAAGGTCTCTGAGGGCAGATAAGGAGGCTTTTGTTAGAGAACTCCGTGAGCAAGTGACACACCATCTATGGTGTAGTGACCCACATCCTGCTTACAGAGAAATTGAAGCATTATGCACTTCTAAATCATTTCCTTAGAGAGTTGCAGTCAGGGTAGGTGTTGTAAAGGTCCTTATGGATGACATTGCAGTTGTGACCTGCTGGACTGGCTACTTTGAGCAGCTGTTTAAAACTGATCCTCTGGCTAGGATACTGGACATCTCTGGATCCAATCCATGGTTTTTGAGGTTGATCCTTGAACTAGCTGTGAACCACCCAGTTGCACTGAGATTGCACATGTGGTGAACCAGCTGAAGGTACAGAAGGTTTCAGGGATCTGTGGTATCCAAAGTGAACTACTCCAGGCTGGTGACAAAGTTATCCACCTGGCATTGCAAGGAATCTTTGCTTCCATATGCGAGACAAGCATCATCCCAGTTGTATGGAAAATGGGACTTGTTGTCCATATCTGGAAAGGGAAGGGTGATTACCTTGCTAGGGTCATCCTAAATAGGATTGTTGATCACTTACTAACCTACCAGTAACCGGAGAATTTGGTTCTATGCCTAAGAAGTCTACCATCGAACACATCCTAGCAATGGGGCTCTCATTGACCGCAAGCACAAATATCTGCAGAGATTTTTTGCAGTGTTTGTCGATTTTCATAATGTGTTCGACTCGGTTGATCAAGCTGCCATGTGCAACACTCTGAGACTTTGCAGGATCCCCCTAAAGTTGCTGGATATCATGGTCTGCCTGTACACTGGTACTGTGAGTGCTGTGCAGAGTGGAGACAGAACCTCTGTACTTTTCCCAGTTGATTCTGGCATTCATCAGGAGTTTGTTCTTGCTCCTACTCTGTTCAATGTTTGCATAGGTTTTGGGTAGGGCTGTGTGGCCCAGTGGCTGTGGGGTGTCTGTTGGTGAAGAAAGATTCACTGATCTTCACTTTTCGATGCAGTGGTCTTCGCAGGGTCAATGGAGGAACCGATTGAGGCTCTTGAGAAACTGAGCGAGCAGTCTGAGTGCATGGGCTTGTGAGTGTTCTGGATAAAAAACAAGATCCAGGTTTTTAATGACCTCTTGAACACAGCCATCAACAGTGTGTCTGCCTGTGGAGAGAATTTCAACCTCTTTGAGAGGTTTACTTACTTCAGCAGCGACTTTAATTTCTCTGGTGACTCTTCCTATGAAGTCAGTAGATGGATTGGGAGAGCATGAGGGTCATGAGGTTGCAGGAAAGGGCTGTGTGGCAGTCGTGATATATCAGCAAAAGGTTGAAGGTCCAAGTCTTTATTCTCCTGGTGCTTCCTGGTTTACTATATGGTTGTGAGTCATGAACACTATCCAGTGACCAGAGATGAAGACTGGACTCCTTCTGCACTGTGTCTCTTCAGAGAATCCTTGGGTACTGCTGGTTTGAGTTTGTGCTGAACGAGTGATTGCTAATGGAATCCCGAATGAGGCACATTACCTTCATTGTGAGGGAATGTCACTTACAGCACTATGGTCATGTGGTGTGATTCCCCAAAGGTGATCTATCTTGCAGGATCCTCATTGCTGAGGACCCAAGCGACTGGTTAAGGCCAAGAGGTTGCCTACTTAACAAATGGCTGCGGCAGATAGATGGTCATTTATGGGGTGTGGGACTGGACCTTGTGTCTACTGAGATGTTTCATTGTGTGGTGGATGCAGCAACACACTGTACCAGTATCCAACCTGACCTGTGAGAATTTTAAGTATTTATGCACTCATTTCATATAAGATCTCTCAGATACCTTATTTAGACACAAAGTTGCTCAGTTTTCATGGCTTTGATTTCTGTATAGGCATAGATGCTGTAGGAATGGGAAGAGATTTGACTTGGTGAATTAATTATTTGTCTTGTCTTCCGCAGTACTGGTAATTAATGAAATAATTCAGCAAGGCTCCGAGTTTACCTTTCCTTTCTCTGTTGTACTAGGCAGTCCCTGACCATTAGACTTATATGAATGTAACTGAAACACACTCATTTTAAGAAACAGAGAAATACAATTTATTGATAAGTACAGGAATTATAGAAATAGGATAACTGCATATACACTGACATATAAGACTGCAGAACATATAACATAGGAGAGGCTGGCTGTTTATTTCTGTTTAGAGTTCTAGTTTATCTTGCCACAGATAAAATATTTTGCAATAAAAAGTCTTTAAAGATGATGTCTGATGTTGTATACTGTTGTTGATGTTGCTGCACTGGGTCCAAGTGGAGGATTCTTCTTGCATTGATGTTCACTTATTTAGGCTGTTTGCATAGTCTGCAACTTCATAAGGAAAAGCACTAGTCTTTCTGACAAATGTTTAGATGCTGAAGTTTCCTTCTTGAAGTAATATTTGCTTCTCAGTTTTCACAAACTACTGGCACAACTTGGCTTGGTAGTCTGGATCTCAGTTTTCTGGTCCTCAAAGAGAAGATGTCAGCTTTCAGCTCTCAAGAAAGGGAACAGCTCATGAGGCTTTTAGCTACAAACAAAAGTGGGTTTCAGATATTTTCGGTCATTTTGGAGAGTTTGGACGGAGTGCCCTTGAGGGTTCCTCAGACAGAATATCCAGGAGTGTCCCCTGAGAGTTTTCCTTTAAGGACAGTGTTGCTAGTTTTGATGAATCATCTCTTATGATTGGAATAAAGTCTATTCCAGCTACAATGTAAGTGCTTTCTCACTGGCATGTTATTTTGTACATCAGAATTGTCATTTATAGAATTATAGCTCTTTGTTCTTTGGTGTCTATTTTGCACATTCTGTTCTGAAAGAGTCTGTTGAAAGGCCCCTGCAAAGATGTCAGTTCAACATTAATTTACACTTTTGTCATCAGATGAAGTACATGCTTTGGTTTCAAGAGTTCAGACACTAAAGTTTGGAATGTAAGTGGAGGTCTGTTCCAGCTGGTTATCTACATCCCTGTTAAATCTACTGTCTTTAATAGGCCTGGTGTGCCACTAAAGCCTAGCAGAATCAGCAATGCCTAATTTGTTGTACAATGCAAAAATTAATATGGATCAACCAGCCCAGGTGTGTCTTTTTCCTCAACCTGTTCCACTGCCATAATATGTGAAATCAAGTAGATAGTTTTCTTGTTTTAAATCCATTGTCTAGGAGTTGGTCTCATCCGTTACGGGAGATGGACGTCTAAAGCAGGGCTCCGCTAGCAGTGGCTTTATTTTCTTTCTTATTTCTTATTATCCCGAGGTATCCTGTATTTACCCAACCCGAGTAATTTCTACTACAGTATATAAACATGAGTAACAAGGGGGGTCAGAAAGAAATGGAAAGGAAACTTAAAGCTACACCCAAGTCTAGACAGACATCAAGCCCAATTGCAAGGTACAGCCTTTCAAAGACTGACCTGGAACAGGCAGGCGAAAGCATAGACTTTCCAGGAACCCGCTCCACTGCATCATCTCCAGTCGAGAGTGAAAATGGGAGCGAAGGTGCAAGTGATGCAGGTCACGATAGCTCGCCGATTCCAGAAGATCACTTGAAACTAGAAACAGCCTTGCAGTCCGTGTTTTCATCGTGAGCTGGAAAAATCGGCTGTAATTGAGGTTGTCACTTCACCTGCGTTCACCATGTGTTCCAAATAACGATATAGAATTTATAAAAGGTGTGATTTTGCTTGATTTCTCATTCTATACAACTCCAAGCAACTGACACACAGGTAAACAGACTTGAGCTGTGAAGACTGCGCCGGTGGGGGATGAGAAAGAAGGCTGCATGCTGTTTGCTGCTTATCCATACATTTACAGGACAATAGACACTGACAGAGAGGTGAGTGGTGGGACGGATCTACAAGTTTTTTCGTAGGCTCTGGTAATTCTAGTGTTAAAGGTATGCTTGGAAAAATTGAGGAACACATTCAGGAAAATGCATCTTAACTGACGTTAAGCAGGCATTCATGACTCGAATTGAAACAGTGGAACATTCGGCATCTACCACCAATGGAAAAGCTATAGCTGCGAATTCCGAATGCAAAAAGTTCGGAGACAGACTTGTGGCTCTGGAAGATGGATGCAGAAGGAATATTATTAGAATCGAATGTCTCTAAACCTAATGAAATTCGTAGCTGAACTATTCTCAAAAATAATTGGAGAGGACTTTAAATCAGATACCAAGATAGCAGCAGCTTATCACATACGTGGATCAAATACCTCTAAACCTAGGTCTCTAATTGTCTGCTTCGAGACATTACAATTTAAGCTTAATGTAATGGCACTTCTCAGACAGAAACAACAGATTATATTTGAAAATAACCACATTCGTATTTTCCCTGATTTCTCACCCTCAACAACTGCTAAACGTGCAGCTTTATACAACATTAAACAGCGGTTACGGAAAGCCGATATCAGATACAGCCTCTTGTATACTGCCAAACTGAAAGTAGATATTCAAGACAAATATTACATCTACTCTAGCAAGGAGGAAGCAGAAAAGTAATTAAGAAAGCTGATTACGACACTTTTTTCAAATATGATAGTGAGTCGGATCCTGTCATGGCATGGCAAGAATATATCACCTGCTGTCTGATCTGCTTGCAACGATATGGGTACCATAATTATACATCCTTTTCTCTTCTCTGACACTTTTTCTTTATATTTTAATTACAATTATAGGCGTATGTGTGAAAGAAATTAAAGTAGTTTTTTCTTTCTGTTTTTTTTTTAACTATTCTAAAGGAGACTGTTTAACATCATACCCTTGGTTTATTGTTATTATTGCATTAGGGTTTACTATGTTTATCCAGAGCCACTTTTTAACACCATTCCCTGGGTTTACTGTCTTAATATGTCAAGACTGTTGAAGATTATATTTTATTTTAAGTTTATAGAATTTAGACTTTATTGGCAATAGATATCTCTACTTTTTAATCCTCAAATGCCGCTGTTGGGGAGCTTGTTTTGTTTTGGATGTGCTCTGTCTCTGGGTATGTCAGAGGACTGGGACTTGTGAAGTAGGGTCCAGCCTCACGTGGGGAGGCAAAATGGGGGTGGGAGGATGGGGGATAAGCGGGAGAGAGAAAGAGAGCAAGCTATATTTAATCTACCCTTTCAATCCTTATAATTATAACTACCAATGTAACAATAGGCTGCATGGCAATAACTCGTGGAAAAATTGAGGTTAAAGCTGTCTCAATTCCAGTTAAGACTACAAAATAACATCAAAAATTCAGAATCAATGTCTCCATGATGGGGCAGTTAACTTTGTGACCTAGAATGTTAAAGGCATGAATCATGAATTAAAGAGAAAGGAAGTATTCTCTCACCTAACAGGTCTAAATGCTAAAATAGTATTTTTACAGGAGACCCACTTATTAAGCAAGGATCAGTTCCGGCTGCAAAAAGACAGGACTGGCCAAATGTTTCATTCCAGCTTTACAATGAAAACTAGAGGTGTGGGAATTCTCATACATAGAACAGTCTCATTTGTGGTATCAGATGTAGTATCTGATCCTGAAGGGAGATATGTGATTGCCATGGGTAATTTATTTAATTGTAAAGTGATTTTGATAAATGCTTATGCACCCAATGTCGATGATAAGGAATTCATGCAAAATGTATTTGCATCCATTCCCAATGTGAGCACTCATAAAATTATAATGGCTGGGGACTTTAATTGTGTTTTAAATCCACTTTTATATAGGTCTCCTGTCACAGGGGGGATGACATCTAACACTGCAAAGACAATTACACAGTTTTTAACTGACCACATCCTATCAGACCCCTGGAGGTTTCTAAACCCAAAAATTCAAGAACATATTCCTTCTACTCATCAGTGCATCATTGCTACTCAAGAATTGATAATTTCTTTATAGATAATAATTTCTTGCCTACGATTAAATCTTGCAAGTACGACGCTATTGTTATTTCCGACCATGCCCCTCTGATCTTGGAGCTAAAATCATTATGCCCCACATAAACATCTTGCAGATGGCGTCTCAACCCACTTCTATTAACAGACGAGAACAGTACAGAGTTTATATCCAAACAAATCAGTTTCTCCCTAGAGACAAATACATCCTCAGTGGTCTCTGCAGGAATACTCTGGGAAACTCTAAAGGCCTTCTTAAGAGAACAGATTATTTCATATCTTTCCCACAGAAATAAATTAGAAACCAAGAAGGTATCAGAGCTAAGAAGCAAAATTACTAGAATAGATGAAGAACATGCCAGGTGTCCAAGTGAAGCTCTTCATAGGAAAAGGCAGGCTCTGCATTCAGAGCTCAACCTCTTAAAAACCAAAGAACATGAACAACTCATTTTTAAATCAAGACATCATTAATATTAACACGGAGAGAAAGCTAATAAGCTCTTAGCTCAACAAATCCACAAGCAAGAAGTTCGCAATGCAATCCCAGCAATCACCAACATGAACGGAGAACGGAGATAAAATCATTGACCATAAACAATATAATGCACACATTTAGAGACTCCTTGGGGAACTGAGCACAATTGTCAGAGTGGAGGCTGGGAGGCTGTCCAGGATCGGTCATTATACACCTACAATGTTGCCTCTGTACATCAAATGCAATTGTCGAAGTGTGGTTTCATTTGGGGGCAGCCAAACTTCAACTGCAATGCATCCACTGCCCATGGGTTGGGAAATGCTGTGCTAGAGAATATTCATTCTTCTTTCCACATTCAAAATCTCACAAGTTGATCATTTATTTATTTATTATTCTCAAGCTTTGGTCCCACTTATCATAGTTTTTTTTTATCTGGCCTCTTAAATCTAAGATGATAAAAGCATTGTACCTAAATATCATCATCCTAACCAGTAATCTTGTGCTAGAAGACACAGATTCAATTAAATGTTAAACAATGATCAATGATAAATTAAAGGAACTTTGAAGATGAACACTGGTAATGCTCAGGATCCAGGATTCCCTTAGGACACTACCAAGGGTTGCATCCACATATTTCCTGTCTCTTTAACTGCTACAAAAATAATACAATAACAAACGATGGTTCATATCTTTCTGCTTTGGAAAGGTCTCACCTTTGTGTACTAGAAAACAACTATAAATTTGAAGTTTCAACAGTTATGGCCAAGGTAAATGAACTCCATTTGCAACGAGCAGAATTTCAGATACCTCACCTCAGGATTTGTTATTATAGCTCAGTAACCTCTTAGCTCTTCTTCTTTACTGTAATGAGTCATTTAGTACAACCTCTGCTATTAGAATGTAGTCTAGTGCAATCATTAATGACCATAAGCAAATAAATAGTTTCTCAACTACTATTCCAATCTGCTTTCTGAAGTACCCATGTTCCTGCCATCAGTCTTCCTTATCTTTCTTAAATTCACTGAAGCTGCCTTTACACTTCAAAGAAGAAAGCATTCTGTTTGTGTGCCCCTATTTCTCTAGAGGATCTGAAGGAAGCTCTGAGCTCTATAAATAAAAAGAGAGCCCCAGGCACTACTGAAAATCTGCCTCAGCTAATTTTGGAACACCTTTGCTTATATCTGTTTCAAATGCTGAAAGCAGCCATTTTCTCACAGTATTTAAATCCTAGACTCTATTTATTTATCACTTTACTACTGAAACATGATAAAAATGCTTATCAAAAATCACATATGCTGTTCTCTGTCAAAAGATCTAGTTCTATTACAGTTCACATATCACTCCAGTAGATCCATAGAGGAGGACATCACGTTTGATCCTTCATACAATACTGTCCCACCTTGGCAACAAAAGAAGAAATTATGTGTGAATGCTATTTATAGACTATAGCTCTGCATTTAATACATTAAGTTCATCACCAAATTCAAGTACTTGCATCCGAGCAATTCATTGTGCAGCTGGATTTTCAACTTCCTGACCGGCAGACCCCATGTGGTTCATCATCCCTCATACTCAACACAGGCACTCCACAGGGCTGTGTTCTTAGCCCTCTGCTGTAATCCCTATACAGATACAAGTAAATTATGACTACATGGCTGCACATGACATCATTGCCAAGTTTTATTATAACTCAGCTGTGGTAGACTGATAAACAGGCTTTAAAGGATGAGGTGGAAAACCTATTAAAACTTGTGTCAGGAGAACAGTCTTCTCCTGAATGTCAGCAAGACAAAGGAGCTGATTGGGGACTTTGGAAGAGAAGAACAGAGGCACTATCATCCCCATAGTATTAACAGCACTCAGGTGAAACATAGGTCTGGGAACTCCTTGGTATGCAGCTGGAAGAGTTAGAAGGGGTTTGGGGTATAAGGGATGTGTAGGACTCTTTGCTAAGACTGCAGCTTTTGTAACCCAAACCTGGATAAGAGGAAGAAAATGGATGGAAGGAGAAATACAAGATTATTCCCATAATACTGTATATAAAATCAAGCTATTTCATTTGCCTGTCATTTAAGAGGGATCAATCCTTGCTTGGCTTTGCTGGGCATCATATTGAACATGTCATGTCATTTCATAATCCAGACAAGGATCATTTAAGGGGTGCTGGAGCCTACCCCAGGTAGCATAGGACACAAAGCAGGAACAAACTATGGACAGGGCACCAATGCATCGCAGGGTGAACACACAGGTACACACAAACCCACAGACCAAACACACACTAGGGCCAATTTAGCCTCGCCAGTTCACCTTAACTGCATGTCTTTGGACTGTAACATGTTTTATCAAATTCATATTTTGATTTAATGCTTTGCACTATGGTGGACGACCAGAGCTCTTACACATCCTGGACGCCCTGAGTATGGAAGGACCGGGGGAGAAAGTATTTTCAGGACTGTTTCTCTCCCAGACCAGCAGAGGGCAAGCCCCTTGGCTTACAGTCGGGCCATGGGTTATGAGCATGGAAGTTCAGCCCTGCTGGGGCCCGTGGCCACTGCCAGAAGGCACCTGGATGTTTGCAGGGCCCTATTTGGCATCACTTCCGCTACAGCCGGAAATACTGCCGGAAGAAGCTCATTAGGAACCTGGACTTCTTCCGATTGCCCTATAAAAGGAGCCAATCACCACCACTCAATGGCCTGAGTTGGGAGGAAGTGGATGAAGCTCTTGAGAAGGAGTGGAGGCAGAAGGACTGACGGCCAAAGGGACTGTATTGTACTCTGTGAGCCTTCTGTGTTGGTGATTTGGGCATTAAATAAATAAACCGTGTGCTGTGTGGACTAAAACCTATGTCCTGCCTATCTGTGTCGGGGTTAGGGCGGCTGCACATGCCCCAGATTTACAGAGCATACCATTAAAATGATACAAAAAACGTAATATTTAATTTAGAAACAATGCTTTGGCAACTTATTTGACCAGTTCTAATTTTGGTGATCAGTTTTGTATTGAATACAAAACAAACATAGTAAAGGTAAAGAGAATTACAATAAAATAAAACCACCTTTTTTTAATAACACATTTTTGTTTCTATACAGATCACAGTAATAACCCTGTAAAGTACAGCTTTTAATACAGAAAGACGTTTTTACAGTAATTCTTTTTGTATATTTAAATTATCTTGAAGGATTAACAAGAGGTTTGCTGTCAACTGCTACTGAGAGATCTGCCGTACAGTCATTTATGCTTCGCATGTAACTACTGCTGTATATACAGTATTTCAAATGAAAAATACAGACTCTCATGTTGTTAGCACATCTATCTCTTATTTATTCCTTCACATTCTGTGTTACGCGTAAGGTATCTGGGTATTTGCATAAATGCATACCATAAGTTCTGTGGGTTTGATAGTTTTTGTTCAGTGTGTGAATAAAATGCAATGCAGTGAGCCTCAGTGCACAGTAGTAGATGGCAGAATCGTTCAAAGTTAAATGAGAAATTGTTAGATTAGTGAAATCGTGTCCTGTTGCTGAAGAAAAGCGATCCTTAGCAAAAGGTGAAATATCCATGAAAGAATCAATGGATCGGGCTTCTTTGCTCAGAATGTATTGAATCACTTGACCTGGATACTGTCTGTACCAAAAGAGATAAACACTGCTATCACTTGTTGAGTAGTTGCATGAGAGTGTCACTAAATGCATTTCCTTTCCTAAGACTTCTGTTTGAATATTGGTGATTGAATCTCCTGAACCTGTTAGTACACCTGGTAGATAAATAAAAAAATATATATTTAGTAAGTTGTAGTGGAATATGCATATAGATACAGAATTACAGACATTTCTGTCAGTACACACCTGGCAAAAAAACAAAAATAATAGTAAAATAAAAGTGTTTTTCCATTTCATAAAGAAATTTCATAAAGAAAAAAAAGTATTTCTTTATTTTTTAATGTTACACAAATCTCTAGGAAGTAGCTTAAATCTAACCACCAGTTACTTTGCAGATATGTATCTGAATATGCAATAGATGTAGAAATATATGACTCTATCTGTAAGAGGAAGTGAAAACCTCAATGGGAAGGATGGGGCGTGTTTCTTAAATGACTTTATGCTTTTCATAAATCACCTAGATTCTCTAGACTGGAGTGTTTGTTTTTAAATTTCAGTTACAGTACTAGCAAAACTGAAATAACCACAACATATTAAACAAATTCTTTGGCAGGTGGCACAGTGGCTTTGTTTCTTACAGTTGAAACCCCAGCCCAAACATTGTCTCTGTGTTTGGCTTAAATGTTCTTTACATTTACTCAGGGCCTTTTCCTTACTTTTGTTTAAATTAAAACTTTATATTTATGGAAAAGAGTAATGTATGTATGTTGGCATACTGTCAAGGGGTTTGTCCTACTATTCACTGAATATTTCAGGAGCAGGCCCCATGACCCAAGCAGGAAGGTTCAGAAAACAGATATAAATACTGCATGGATTTTATTACAATTCCAAGCATTTCTCACTTACTGTATGTACTTTTCTATATTTTTTTATTGCAGCTTGTATCCCAAACCCAGAAAACATTTAATGCACACAAGTTTATGGTCCAAAAGAGACTTATTTTCATTAATAACTTCTCAAATGCTTCTTTTTACAAACTTTTTATTTGTTTCTTTTCTTCTGCTACTCTAGGTGGCCATTGCTTTACCCCCCTCCCAATTCCAGCTTACCTAGATGAGGAGGAGAAGCTCCTTTTAAATCTAGACCCAGGCATAGTTTTAACACATGAGAAATAACTTGTAAGCCTCTTCCCAGGAGCTCCTTCCAGGGGTTCCAAAAGATCTCAACATGACTGTCTTTAAAGAGTACACATCCCATGCATCCTTGGGTGTTTTCTTACAGGAAAATTCCACCCAGCGTGATGCTCAATTCAGTATACAAGGGGAACATATGGCATTGGAATGCAGTTGCTCAATATCCCTCCATGTCCATTCTGGTCCAGATCCCAACATTCCCAAGCTCTTAATTACACAGTATAAACTTTAAAAGTAATACATTTAGATCAAATATAACAGGTTGATAGGTTGGCAAGGAATCCTCATGCACCAGCATGTCATATTCCAAAATTTTTGTTATTTTGTGCCATGATGGGGAAGGATGTCTGATGAAATCTGCATGTGTCACAGTACAGTTTCGACTTGAAGACAGGCAGTAAGTATGATGTGCAAAGGAGCTGTAAAGCATTAAGAATCCTGGAGAGAAAATGAAAGCAATTTCAGGAAGCTGCCTGAAGTTGGAGATGCGTACACATGTGTGTGCTGGCAGCCACATAAATGAATCTACGTGGGTCATAGGCAGCATGGGTCAACAATTTTAAGAGCTCTCCATAAAATAGGCCTCTACAGGAGGGTATCAGGAAAGGAGCCATTCCTTAAGAAGGTCCACATAAAAGCATGTTTGAAATGACACTCCTCATGCCTCAAGAAACACCATATCTACAATTAAATTTGGTGTTGGCAGCATCATGCTATAGGGATGCTGTCCTGTCCTTCACACAGACAACATGCTTTGACAGGCAGATAAACACCTTTCTTTATCCAAAACTCTATAGATGGTTGTTTCTTTATCCACAGGTTTTTTGGAATTAAAAGGGTGAAACTAAAACAGAGAAAAAAAGATACAAAGCACTAAGTGGCTTTATATTAACAACAAACATATTCTCCAAATGTATACTGTGCTATTAAATACATATTATTAATAAACTACTAAAGGAGTTACTTCCATTTTGCAAATAAATATAAAAGGAAGGATAACGTTAAAATAAAATAATACATACTGTGGAAAGCCAACACACACGTTTATTATTCTTTAAGCACCATAATGCCTTATCACCAACAACTGTCTCTCTCTTTCTCCTTCTCTGACCTCCACTCCACTCAATAAGGCCTGGTGTGGCGGAAGTGCTGCCGTCCAGGGTTCCATAACTTTCCGGGCACCTCCGGTGGTGGCCACGTCCTCCCATAGGGATGAGCTTCCCAGCTCTGTTCCAGTGGCCCCCAAGCAGACCAGGGCGGCTGCCCTCTCGTGGCCCAGGGAAGGTATTGTCCCTCTTGTGGACCATCCAGGCGTCCCGGCTGGGTAGGGTTCCCAGCTGCCTGGCACAATACAGACGATGCTATTACAAGCATGAAAATAAGTACAGATGACAGCGGATTGTGACTAGTACGTTTCCATGCACACGATAGCAGCCTTCCTGATACTTAAATTAACTTCCTGAGTACCTAACATGACAGGAAGCAAGGGAAGGGAGGGAAAATACCAGCTGTACCCACTAGATGGAGCCACACTGCAAATCTTGATACAATGAACAGTTTTAAAAAGTTGTAACAGAACAGATGCTTTTCATGTGCTGGGTGTAGGAATCTTGTCAGAGTTGAAGGGGCAATGGATGGATACAAATACTGCATAATATTTCAGGAGAACTTGTTCCAGTCTTCTATAAACCTATGGCACTGGAAAAGATTCATTTTTCAACATGACAATGACCATAAGAATAAGGCCAAAGCAACACTGGAATGGCTCCAAAAAAGGTGAATGTTTTGGAATGGCCTAGTCAAAGCACTGATTTTAACCCTGCCGAGAATCTGTCACACTCTCTGGAAACTGCTCTCCAGAAGCACCATCCCACCAATGTAGATTATAAGTTCTGCCAAGAAGAGTGGCAAAGAATCACTCCTGAACAATGTGCAAAATTGATACATATTTTCCCCAAAAGAATTAACGCTGCAGCAAAAGTGTTCTTGACAAACTATTAATGTGTATGGCTTGAATACTTATGCAAACACTAATTTTTGAGTTTTCCTCCTTCAGTTAAATATCTACAGAAAATGGTTTATTTTGACTCTGGACATGAATTGTTACAGCATAAGAGTTCATATTA
>JANRMT010062806.1:3958322-3969301 GCA_026402145.1 Polypterus bichir lapradei
CTGTTTTTTCAATAGTTTTGCATTTGGCGATGGTCAGTGTCACTCAATACGTGCCATTGCCAAAGGGTTTGCTATGTCTCCCAGCACAGTCTCAAGGGTATGGAGGAGATTCCAGGAGACAGACAGTTACTCTAGGAGAGCTGGACAGGGCCATAGAAGGTCCTTAACTCATCAGCAGGACTGGTATCTGCTCTTTTGTGCAAGGAGGAACAGGATGAGCACTGCCAGAGCCCTACAAAATTACCTCCAGCAGGTCACTGGTGTGAATGTCTCTGACAAAACAATCAGAAACAGACTTCAAGAGGGTGGCCTGAGGACCTGATGTCCTCTAGTGGGCCCTGTGCTCACTGCCCGGCGCCGTGGAACTCAATTGGCATTTGCCATAGAATACCAGAATTTGCAGGTCCACCACTGGAAGCCTGTGCTTTTCACAGATGAGAGCAGGTTCACGCTGAGCACATGTGATAGACGTGAAAGGGTCTGGAGAAGCAGTGGAGAAGGTTATGTTGCCTGTAACATCGTTCAGCATGACCGGTTTGATGGTGGGTCAGTTATAGTCTGGGGAGGCATATCCATGGAGAGACACACAGACATCTACAGGCTAGACAACGGCACCTTGACTGCCATTAGGTATCGGGAAGAAATTCTTGGACCCATTGTCCTAGTCTGGTGCAGTGGGTTCTGAGTTCCTCCTGGTGTACGACAATGCCTGACATCATGTGATGAGAGTATGCAGACAGTTCCTGGAGGATGAAGGAATTGATACCATTGACTGGCCCCCACACTCACCTGACCTAAATCCAATAGAACACCACTGGGGCATTATGTTTCGGTCCATCAGATGCAGCAAGGTTTCATCTCAGACTGTCCAGGAGTTCAGTGATGCCCTAGTTCAAATCTGGGAGGAGATTCCCAGGACTCCATCCATCATCTCATTAGAAGCATGCCCCAACATTGTTGTGTACATGGGGGCCATACAAACTACTGAGTATAATTTTGAGTTGCTGCAATGAAATTTCGGCAAAATGGACTAGCCTGCCGCATCATTTTTTCACTTTGATGTTTGGGGTGTCTTTGAATTAAGTCCTCTGTAGGTTGATCATTTTCATTTCCATCAAATGATGTGGCATCCTTTCATTCCTAACACATTACCAGTTCATATCAGTATAGATATCCGGCATGATTTTTTTCTAATTGAGGTCTGATGTGTTTTCAAAGTGTTTCATTAATTTTTTTGAGCATTCAATGTATATATATATGTATATACTGTATACAGTATATCATTGTGATCACAGAGTTCTAAAGTTGGCACACATTAGCTGTATAAGAATCAATTTCTGGAGGCTGTCTTTATTTTGTTTATTTAATCCTTCTATGTCATTATGTTTGAGTAACAGGCATCGCTACTTTGTGGATGCGGCATTGTTCGTTATCCATGCAATGTTTTTACACAATTCACTAGGACAGCACCATGGATAACATCATTGATGCAACTATTTAAAGATCACTCTTTTTACTTCTGATTTATCTAAGTTTAGATAAAAAGCTGCAAAGTCTTTGGCAATCATTTCTTTGAATTTTCAGGCTTAAGAAGACCTCTTTCTTTCTGACTTTTGATGACAATTTTGTCTTTGTCCTGTTTGCTTTGATAAAAGATAGGATTGCTCTATGGTTAACAAACTTTCTGTGTCTCTGACTACATTTTCTCTTCTGGGGCCTCATGTATAAAAGGTGTGTATGCACAGAAATGTTGCATAAGAACGTTTCCACACTCAAATCGCGATGTATAAAACCTAAACCTGCCGTAAAGCCACACATATTTTGACGGTAGCTCATACCCTGTTGTACACAAGTTCTGCGCTTGGCTTTGCAGACTGGCGGCACCCAGCGTCAAAGCAGTATTACTGTTTCCAACTGTCTCTTTAGGATTTTCCTCCAAGTAAATGTTTGGTGCCTTGTGTTACTGAGTACATTTTGAATTTATGTTCAATGTGACAGCTAGCTCAGAGGAACCTGACAAGGGCAGAGTCCCCTGCTAAACATTTTATAGATCTTAGGAGAAGAGTTGCTACAAATTATAAAATTTGGCAGAGGGTCTGGTTCACGACAAGAGACATCTCTTTGAAGGTTCTGTCCCATAAACTATTACCACTTTTTATTGGGCCTCATGTGATCTGGAGATTGATTGGTCCCGTGTCCTACAGTTTGGCTTTGCCATCACACTTTCAGATTCAAGCAACCTCTTATATGTCTTGACTGAGGCCAGCTAGTCAAGGTCCTTATTATATGCCAAAAATATATCCATCTTCTTACAGTAAATGGATCTTAGGAGTATGAGATCTATTCAATCCTTAATCCCCTGTTCATTGTGTGTCTAAGGTGGAATATCTACTTCATTTGAAGGGCTATGGCTCAGAGGATCAGTGTTGGGTTTCTTCCTAGGATGTTCAGGCTCCTTGCCTCTTTTTACAGTTTCACACAAATTGTTCTCATTAATCCTAGTAGGAAGGCTATATTATGAATGGTTTCTTTATAATTTTTTTGTACACTTTTCTAAAGTTATCATGTTGTTTTGGATGGATTTTCAGGAGTTTTTAGTTCCAAGGAATCTACGAGTATTTCTGTAGTTTGATTTTTGACTCATAGGCTTCATTAAACAGTTAATTATTTTAGTATTTTACACCATTGAGCATGGGCAATTGGTACAGTTGTTTTGTGAATGTTGCATCATTCATTAGCCAAGCAATGTTTCCCATAATTCATGTAGCATTGTCATTACACCCTTTTTACTTCTGATTTATAAAATAATTATGCATGCAAATTAGCCACATGGCACTGCACTGCCAGCACACAGGGATTTGTGTTAATTATTTGTTGGAGGTACTAATAATATTCTCATTATGAAACACTAATGTACCCCTCAAATTAAAGTAATTTAAGTTTTTTGCCTGAAACATGCAATGAACTTACAGTATGCATGTGTGAAAGTTCTGCGCAGGGCTGCTATAGCTCTATGATGTCATGCTGGCTTCACAAAGCATCATGGGGCATGGAGAAAAAATGTTATTCCAAGCTAGCCACAATGTGAATACTCCAGGAAAATATTCGTTGAACAAGGTCAACAGTGAAAACAGCATATTCGCAACAAAAAATGCTTTGGAAAAATTCACTGATCAGCACTATTAGTCAGCCAAGGTCTGTTCTAACTTGGATGCTAAAATGAACTGAACTGATGTGGTAACGGAATCGCTAATAAGTCAATTAGTGTGCTTAATCAAGACTTGCTTCGAATGTGACATGTCAAAACTGCACTGAAATCATCAGGTTGGGTTTATTCAGGACTTGGCCTAGAAGTGACATGTCATTGTTTGATTGCAAATTAGCCAGGCTTTTGTTAATCCAGATTCAGACTGTACATTCCAGATGAGGGCCAGGGAATCTGCACTGGGCTGGATCATTTCCACTAGTGCCAGAGCAGACCCAGCAAGCTGGGTATGTCCTCCACAGAGCCCTGATCCCAACATCATAAAAGCTCTCTGGGATTACCTATAGAGACAGATTTAAGTGAGGCAACCAAAGTTATGCAAGATGCTTGGGACAAGACTTTATTATAAAACTGCACTGCAGTGTACCTAAGAGAATTAATTAAGTCACATGAAAAACTGGTTTGATTTAATTTTTTACTGCTTACTTCTCTTCATTGTAGATTTTTGATATTTAGAAACTTTTTATTTCATTAATTTAGAAGTCATGAAAACCTAACAGAATTTTTTTACAATACATTATACCAAAGAGTTTTGCACAGTAATATAAACAGCACAAAATAAGCATACTTATTGCATTAAACATTATGGTATCTTTGCAGTTTTATAATGCTATCTTGTTTTAGAGTTCAGTAGAACTAAACTACTGTTAAAAATACATTTGTGCGTACTCTTTTGCAAAACTCTGTCCCTCATTTAGAATTAAAGAGATCAAGGAAAGAAATTTCCACATGCACTTAAACAGAAATTAATATTTTAGAGAATATTGTAGCAGTGTCTGTGAAACAATATACGGAAAAAAATATTTAGTGTGTTTGCTTGGAATGCAGTCTTAAAGCACTAGGCATAAAAATATTAAAACAATAATACAATACATTCAATTGAATTTAGTTTTGCATAGCCCAAAATCACACAAGAAGTGCTGCAATGGCCTTTTGACAGCCCCCCATCCTTGACTCTCTAAGAAGACAAGAGAAAGCTCTCAGAAAAATTGCCATAGCAATTCAAAGAGAGAAACTTTTCCAGGTAGGTTGGGCATGCAGTGGGTGTCAAAAAAAGGGGGTAAACACAATACAATATACAGAACACAACACAAGTAATCCTCAACACAATATAATAGTGCAATAGAAATATTACAAGTATAGAGCAGCGTCCAACAGTAGATGATATTACATAATATGATTTGGATTTGTTCAGTCCTGGAGACCTCGGCCATCAAGCTGCCTCCCCCTATTGGCAATTCCACAGCTGAGCCAGTGCTGGGCCAGCCAATCCAATAAAAGGAAGCCTCTACCTGATGATTCCGCCAGTCCTCCAACAGAGATTTCTTTACCTTAGGCAGGCAAAAAAACTTGGGCAGTAGGGCAGTGTCACCAAGAGCCAGATTTGAGTATTGACAAAAGAAACAGAATAGGTGAGGGTTAGTAACAAATTATAACTATCATATTACTTATGTTTTAGTGCTAATGACTAACAACAGAGATGCAGTCTGTATAATTAATCAGCAGCTCTAGTCAGCATATGCTAAACTGAAACAGTGAGTCTTCAGCCGGGATTTGAAAGGTGAGAACGAAGGGGTACCTCTTATAGTAGCACACAGACCATTCCACAGTTTAGGGGCCCAGTAACTCAAAGCTCGTCCTCCCATTGTTATTTTATTAATTCTTGGAATCATAAGCAGACCGGCATCCTCAGATCTTAATGTACATTCTGGCTTGTAAGTCATGATAAGTTCATTTAAATAAGCCAGACCTTGGCCATTTAGGGTTTTATATGTTGAAAGGAGGATTTTGAAATCTGCCCTAAACTTAACAGGGAGCCAGTGTAAGGATTTATGTTATGGGGTTACAGTATGTCTTCGTATTTTCTTGTTCTTGTAACAATTCTTGCAGCAGCATTTTGGTTAAACTGGAAGCTGTATAAAGAACAGTTTGAACACCCAGTAACGACGAATTGCAGCAGTCAATCCTACTAGAAATAAATGCATGAATTAATTTCTTAGAATCCCGCTTATTTAGAAAACGCCGTAATTTCCCAACATTTTTAAGATGGAAGAAACGTGATTTAGACAACTTTGTAATGTGTGCTTTAAGTGAAATGCTAGAATCAAAGATAACTCCAAGTTTGCGAACTGATTCAGTGAAATTAATAGTGATTCCAACTAAGTTAAATGATGACAGAATATTGTCGTGATTAGCAGCACTTCCCCTGTTTTATTGGTGTTTAAAGACAAGTAGTTGTCATCCATCCACTCCTTTAATTCACTAACACAACTAATTAAAGACAACATCAGAGAAACTTTATTGGTCTAAAAGAAAGCTATTACTAGGTGTCTGCATACGAGTGAAAATTCACATTATGTTTCCTAATGATAGACTCCAGTGGAATCATGTAAAATGAAAACAGTAAAGGTCCCAGTACTGAGCCATGCAGGACACCATATCTCAGTTCTGTGTATAATGATGGAGTACTGTCAGCACATTTCTGTACATACTAAAATCGATTTGATAAATAAGAGCTAAACCAGGCAAAGACAGTGTCTGTAAGGCCAACATTATTTTCTACCTTGTGCAGTAAAATGGAATGGTCAATGTAATTACAGTGAAGTTTCCTTCATGAGAGGATATCAGAATGTTGTTTATAACACGTCTTAGTGCTGTTTCTGTACTGTGACCAGTGCAAAAGAAAGACTGGAATTTCTCAAATAAATTGTGATGTGTAAGGTATGACTGAATCTTAATAGTGACTGCTTTTTCAAGTATTTTAGACAGAAAGGCTGAATTTGATCTGGGTCTATAGTTATTAAACATGTGTGGGTCTAGGTCTAACTTTTTAAGTAATGGCTTGATGACTGACACTTTTAGTGCATCAAGTACTATGCTATGCTATAATGAACTATTAATAATGTTAAGAATATGTGCTGCAAGAACATCCATTGAAATTTTTACAAATTTTGCAGACACTGGGTCTAGGGAACAAGTTGTAGGTTTCATTTTAGAAATTAAAGTCAAGACTGCCTGCTCTGTTAGAGGATTAAAATTTCTAAAGTGTTGAATGCAAGGTGAGACAAAGCTAGTATGTCGTTTGCACTGTGATGCTGAGATCTGGGATCTTATATTTTTAATTTTCTCATTAAAGAAGTTCATAAACTCTGTACTGCTAATGTCTGTTGGCATTTTGCACTGTAGATATGAATTTCCATTTGTTAATTTAGCCACTGCTCTATTATTATTAGTGTCATCTATTATTTTTAGAATAGTAGTCTGAGTGAGCTTTAAGGAGAGCTTTTCTATATTTTCAACATTCTCTGTCCATGCAGTTTGAAAAACCTGCAGCTTTGTTGTTCTCCATCTGCGCTCTAGTTTTCAGCACTCTAAATTAAGCTCAAGTATTCTCATTAAACCAGGGAGAGCTTCTGTGTGTTTTGAACATTTTGTTTTAAGGGGAGCCACTGCGTCCAGAGCATCTCTCAAGGTCACATTATAATTTGATGTTAGCTGATCAAAAGTTTTGTTTTCCATATTTACATTTGATGTTATCTGATCAATATGGTTTTCCAAAATAACACTTGACTTACTCAAAGTATCTTTACATTTTGAAGCAGAATTACAATCTAGATGTTGCACTGTCTTTGTTTTAATCCGTGAGTATATTTGTAAGGGTAGAACAAAATCAAATGTAATTAAGTAGTAATTGGAAATAACTTCATTTAATGGAGTAATATTTAAATTTTTAATTTCAACTTTGTAAGTTATAATTAAATCTAGAGTGTGGTTATTATTATTAGCTGGACCTTTGACAGTCTGACAAAATCCTACTGAATTTAACAAATAAGTAAAACATTTGCTAAATGTGTCAGTTTCCACATCAATGTGTACATTAAAATCCCCCATCAGTACTACGTTTTCATAATATATAGCCAAATCAGATAAAAAGTTGCCAAATTCAGTCATGAACAATGAATATGGCCCTGGTGGTCTGTCGACTAGCACTACAATAGTGTTTGAATCTGTTTTAATATTTAAAATGAATGCCTCAAAGGATGTGAAGTTGCCTAAATTTTTAGAAGCGATTTGCATTTTGTTACAATGAATTATTCCAAGGCCTCCTCCTTGACCAGAATCTCTAAATATATGAAGGAATGTGTATCCATCTGGTGACACTTCAGCTAGGGAAATAGTGTCAGATTTACTAAGACGGGTTTCAGTGAGTAGACACAGATCAGATGTTGTACTTAATATAATATCATTTACCAAAACAGATTTACTGCCAAGAGAGCGAATGTTCAATAAGCAACATTTAAAACTGCATGCTTCTTTCTGAACTGGTGATATATTTTTTTGTTTTAATTTTAACTAAGTTTTTATTACAGGTGCCCCTGGTGGAGGGTCTGGTTTTATCTCTTGGTCTAATTTTACACTGAATTGGTGACCTGGGTGGTGAGGGACTAAATTTTGGCTTCTTAGACCCATGTCTTACTGTTACCCACATGCCCTGTGGCTGAATTGGTGTAGCTGATTTCATAATAACACAATAATATTAAAAGTATGACAAACTAGGAATTGAAGTAGCCCTTGAATAAAATTTTGTTCCCCGAAGCATTTAATTATTTTTAAATTGCTATTATGTTCAAGCCCTACTACCAAATCATACAGAAAGACTATATTCTTACAATTTTTGAAAAGGACAATTTATAATAAGATCACCTGAAGCATAGATTACATTAATAAATATAACCAACTTTGTACATTATATATAAGATACAGCAGTTACTTATATGGAAATAAATTCAATATTAATTAAAAACAGTTTTCGTGTTATAAAAAAGGACTTTCATTGATAACGATAAAGCAACTTTATCACTTATACATTATGTATGTACAAAAACTGAGTAACACAGGATCCCATGTCCCAGCTTACATTTTGTCAAAAATGCTGTGACTTACAACCCAGTTGACATATGAATATAGTGCCTACAAATACATACATTATTTAAGTGAAGTTCAAATATATCTTTTTAATGTAATATACAGTACATACTTTAATGCATTTTGTTTTAAAAATGATATCAAGTATACATCCTAGTATTCTAACAGCACAGAGATCAAAGAGGATAGCTCTTGGAAATCTAAATTGACTTAGAAGCCAGTCATCATCATCTGTAAATACAGTATATGGTCTCTTCTAAAGAATTGAATTGAATTCCTTTATTGTTATTGTATGGTACAATGAGATTCAATATGCAAATCTTCCATAAACTTATTTTCCTATAAAATGATATAAAAAGAACAACAATAACAACAACAACAACAACAACAACAACAATAATAATAATAATAATAATAATAATAATAATAATATGATGCAAAGCAATGAAAAATATACAGTATGAAAGCATAAGAACAATATACACATAAATATAGTGCACATAGTCCAAATGGTTCATAAAATGGCCTGGGTTGTGCAACATTACAGCTGTAATGCAGGTTCACAGTAAGGTAATTGTAATTCTAAGTATAAACAGTTCTAACGGGAGCACTTGCTAGACTGATTGAGTGCATTTGCAGTTCTTGGGATGAAACTGTTTCTGAACCTGGAGGTCCATGCGGGATAGGCTCTGAAGCTTTTTACTGGATGGGAGAGTGTTCAACTAGATTGTGTGTATGGCTGATTGGAATCCATGCAGA
This sequence comes from Polypterus bichir lapradei, assembly GCA_026402145.1. NCBI lineage: Eukaryota > Metazoa > Chordata > Cladistia > Polypteriformes > Polypteridae > Polypterus > Polypterus bichir. Next base: position 3,967,273 of record JANRMT010062806.1, read on the forward strand.
TGCTGGCAGCTTTCCTGATGCAGAGTGTGCTATAAATGTCCTCCAAAGCTGGAAGATGTGTCCCAATAATCCTCTGTACTCTCGACACAACCCGGTATAAAGCTTTCCAATCAGCTGCTGTAGAGCTGTGATTCCACATTCATATACAATGGGTTGAAATACTTTGAGTGGTGCACTGAGAGTAACAACGCTAAAGCTGCTATGGTGTTAGGAACAGCTTGGCCATTCCGTGCACCATTATATCGTTACAGGTTGATTACAATCAGGTGCCTTAAATTTATAAACAATATGCGGTTAATTTTACTGCATTTGATAAATCCCGCATCATTGATGTGAATTTAAAAAGGAAAGGGAAACCAGCCACACAGGAATAGTAGCACTGCTTTGACGCAAAACCAAGTAGAAACGTTTGTATGCAAGGGGGAGTGCTACCATCAGAATATGTGTGGCTTTATGCCAAGTTTAGATTTTTATACATCACAATGCAAGCATGGAAACGGGCCTACGAAATGTTTATACATGAGGTAATTTTTCCTGCATTGGTCTTTGCAAAACTGCTCAAGCTCTGTTCGGTTGCATGAGGATTGTAAGTGAACAGCCTTTTGTAAGTCCAGACACAAATTCTCAGATGCATTGAGATCTGGACTCTGATACGCCCATTCCAGGACATTACTATGGTTGTACTGTAATTAACCCATTCCTGTGTGGTTTTGGCTTTATGCTTGCTCTCATTGTCTTGCTGGAAAACATATTTTCTCCAAGGCGTGTGTTTCTCATAGACTACATCTGGTTTTCTTACAGGATTTCCTTGTATTTTGCTGTATTCATTTTTCCCTTTACTCTCACATGCTTCTTGGACCTTGTGGTAATGGGCAGTTTAAGTTAAAGAAACATTAAATTGAACATTGTTATAATTAAAGATAAAAGTGTGTCGGCATAAAGAAAGTGCGCTTACTGTTGTGTGTTGAAGGCACTGCCAAGGGATCGCGGTGCCATCTAGTGGGTGTGTGCAGTGAGGCATGGTGGATCTGGGCACACGTCGAGCTGGTAAAATAGCCAGTATGGGCTCCTCTGCACGTGTTCAGTTTTACATGCCTGTGTCCTTACAGCCTGCCCAGCACAAGTGCTTTAAGATACAGCGCGACTGAAAGAAAAAGCCGGCATTTGATTTTCTAACCAAACCATATATGAGATTTACTTACTGGGGAGTTGTCAACCAGAATGCTTGAGCTCTGTATAGCCGTTGGCCATCCAGGGCGGCTTACAAGTGCGCGACCGGCAGGGGTTCAATTTTAATTTGAAAGTTGCTCGGGATGCATGGGGTATTAAGGGGTGGCGGATTGGTTAGATAATCTTGCTGGTTATATTAAAGGAGTTACCAGCCAACAGGGGTGGTCAGTGGACCTAAAGGCCAGGTAGAAATAACCACTACTGAGCTATTGAAGGAGCAGTTGTGTTATTTTACGACTTTGTAAATATTCTTTTGGTAGATAAATATATATTTCCAAGTGATCATTTTGGTGGAGGTGTATATACTTATTTTGTGTTGTGATAGTTTTTCTTTTGGGATTGGTGCAATCGTTTTTTTTTCTTTTTGTATATACACACATTTGATTGTTTTTTTAATTTATTTTTTCCCTGTTGGAGGAGCTTCCTGGCCCAGGATAAAGAAAGAAGACTACCATCATTTTTGGAGTTTTCATGTGTGTAATTTTTGTAGGAGTGCATTGTTTTTGTTGTAAATATACCACATTTTTCTTTTTTGTTTTTATAAATTTTTTGAAGGACTGACAGTGCTGCAGGACTATGAAACAAAGCCTGTCTGACACTAGTGTGTTTCTGTTGTACAGCACTCTTTTGCAGGTGGCTGATAAATTGGACTGGACTGCCAATACTGATGTTCTGTGCAAGAGAGGACAGAGCTGACTATACTTTATTAGAAGGCTGGTGTCTTTCAACATCTGCAATAAGATGCTGCAGATGTTTTATCAGACAGTTATGGCAAGCACCCTCTTCTATGCGGTGGTGT
>JANRMT010062806.1:3969311-3992132 GCA_026402145.1 Polypterus bichir lapradei
ATTAGGAGCATGTTTTATTGTTAGATTAGTCAAGGGAGTAGCTCTCTTGGAGAAATGAGGCACGAAATAAGTACCCTGCTAACCTCAAAAATGCCTATATCTGCTGCTTGGTTCATTGTTGGTGCCATTTCAAAATGGCACCGATTTTGGAACTCTGTGGCTGTATTGTACCACTACCCTCCATGTAGCCTAAATATCTGGCCTCTGTAAATCCAAAAAAACATATTTTTTGAATTTATTTGAAGGTCAGTCTCACCTAGAGTTAGTAGTATAGCCCGGACATGCATTATGTGTTTCTCCCAAGTGCTAGAATAGATGACAACCAGGTAGCTGGCACTGTAGGTATTGTGGGGATGTAGGATTATCCATTAGCTGCTGGAAGGTTGCCGGTGCCCTGTACAAAGAAAATGGGAGGACATGATAATGCCAGTATCCACTGGGGGTGCTAAATGCAGTCTTGTCCTTGGCGGACTCTGTTAAAAAAATTTGGCAGTGCCCTTTCGTCATCTCAAGCGTGGTCAAATGTTGTGCCTTCCAAGTTGCTTGAGGAGCATGCCTATGTGTGCATCGGATATGCATTAAAGTGGAAGACTTACTTAAGCCAATGGAAGTCATTGGAAAAGCACCAACTGCCATCTAGCTATGTGATTGGAGCTATGGAGCTGTACCAGGTACTAAAACTTTCCACGATCACTCCAAGTTCTAGCATCTGCTTGTCCTCAAGCTCCACTTCTCTCATTTTTGCTTCCAGAATTCGATATGGACATTCTTGAACAATGACTTCCGTAATTATATCATGTACAGCCAGAGAGGTACATCCTGGCTTTTCATCCACTACCTGTAGGACAGACAGTATGGCGGCTAAGAGCTCTTATTAATGGGGGGCAGTCAAATTGGGGCCGAAATTGAGTTGGCTAGAGTAGGGATCTGGCTCTCGTTCCTTCCATGGTTTCAGCAGATTGACATGGTAATTCTGCTCAAGACAGCAGGTGAACAATTTGGTTGTTTAACTAAAGTTGAACAAGTGTTTCCAGGGAGCTAATAATTTGGAATGTGTGATAGAACAGAACTGATCTCACAGAGGGTTGTGTCACAGTTATATAGGCAGGTCTGAGATGTTTGTGCATGTTCCATATTTTCTTTTAGAATAGGCTGAATTTTATCAAATGTATCATGTAAGTCTATGATATCTTCTAATAGATTTCTGGAGGGGAGTGCCTCATCCTCCCAACCTTCCTTAAGGATGTCCAACAGACCACGGGATTATAATAAGCAAAGGGGAAGTACAATACAATACAACTTAGTTGTACAACTTAGTGCAGGTTCAGAGCACTGTAAACAATTCTAAATTAAAATACAAGTACAGACTATACTAATTATTAAATACATAGCTGGTACAATATAAATGCAGATTTGTTAAAACACACAAGAACAAGGTTAAACTGATCAAACATAAATGGAAACCAACAATATCTGTCCATTAATTAATTGATGAACTATGGCCGGTTGTCAACTGTGAATATTAAAATGGTACAAGAGAAAATCAAAAATAAAATCAAAGTCCTGGAGACCCTGGCTAACTGACCTCCTACCTTTTGCTGGGTTTTCTATAGTGGAATCTGTGTTAGCTATCCAATCTGATGAGAACAATTTTCCATTTTGATGATTCCATTGTCTCTTTATCTGAGATAACTGTTCCGTATGCAGAAGAGTAGCCTGGCAGTAGAGCAGTGGCACCAAGTGCTACTTCAAGAGCTACGTCTAAAAATATTGTAATACTGTATATTTCTGCACAAATGACTATCAAACAGAAAAGTAGCACAGCTAATAAGCAGCTGTATTCAGGGTATGCTAGACTAAAGTAGTGAGTTTTGGCCTGGATTTAAAAGTTTAGACATCTCTTATGCACTTCATTTTAAATACAGCAATGGAATGATGATTCCCAGAAAATTGCTAAAATGATGGTTGTCCTCATAAATGACCAAAGAACCACACAATCCATGCCTCAGGGACCACATTTTGTGATTAACAATAACTTATTTTATTGGGTATCAGAGTTTGAAGATGAGGTAAGGTCAGTGCTGTTAGTACCATGCCTTTGAGCATTACATTTGGGAACTAGGTCACCTTGGGTCCAATAAAACACTAGAGAGAACTAAACTCTGCTTTTACTGGCCTGGAATCAATGAGGATGTTCATTGTTTTTTTAGTTGCTACCTTGAATGTCAACTTAGAAGGACTGTGCTCCTCTCATTCCTGTGCCTCTGATACACAGCTTATTTAAGCAGATCAGAATATTGTATTGTTGGCAAATCCAGAAACTGAAAATGTAATTCAGAGAAGGGATCTGTCACAACTTCTTGGGGTGGAGCTTTGACCTGTGATGTCTCACTTGTCACCTTTGGAGAGGCAGTGTGAACAGATGCCATGATTTCACTTAGCTCAGATTGGGTAGCAATGTTTAGTTTAGACACATCATGAAAACAACTTCAGATGGAGCTTTTCCAACTATGGCCAGGTCTGTTGCATTCCCAGGTGTGTGTTATGCTTTTCTGATATTACTTTTACACCGGCCCTAATATGATTGGTGTGACAGCAGGGGGCACTGTCGTCCCCTTGAACCCTTGGCACTCGACTCCAGACACGTGGTAAAAGTCCAAGAATCAACTTTATTAATACACAGCAGTGCACAAAGCACCATCCTCTCCACAATTCTCATAAATAAACACAATACTCTCAATAATCAATTCCTCCACTCGCAAACGTGTTGCCACCCTTCCACCCAGCTCAGCTCGACATCTGGGATTTCCCATTGTCCTTTTATAGTCCCTGACCCGTAAGTGTTTCCCATCCTTCAGTCCATGATTCCTTATCACTTCCAGGTCAGATAAAAAGTCCTTTTCTTCATCCCGGAGGTACGTCACTTCTGCTGTTGCTTTGCCTATGATGCACTTCCGGGTTATAGGGCACATGTGACTCTCTGGGCCTCCCTGCAGCGTCCTGTTGGCCCCTGGGTTATCCAGCAGGTTTGTAGGGGAAAACTCCATAGTCCATGATTCCCTGCTGGTATCCGGGGCACCTCCATGCTGCAGGGAGAGCGCCATCTGGCGGCCCTGGGGGTATTGGCCGTGATGACAAGCTGGCCATAGACCACATTGGATATTGAGTGTTCCACATCACGGCCATGGTCATCACTTGGGTTTCCCCTTGAAAAGTGATGACACAATTGGCGGACCTATACCTACGAGTTTCTCCATGGATACAAGTTAGTCTGGTCTTCCCAGAATTCCACTGTTGCTGAAGCACAAGCTGATACACAATAAAACACAATAACAATGTTACTGCCAGAATCAATGAGTGCTGTGTGTTTATTACCTTTAATCACCATTACACCTGTGCATGATAATGCCAAAGGGTTGTTTCTAGTCCAGATGCAATACCTACCTCCTTTGATCTATTCACAGTCCCAGGGCTGTGGGGAATAATCAGAGCTGCCGGCTTTGCCAGCTTACGACAGAGCTCAGAAAGAGGTCCTATTACCTTCTAGGGATGGTCGTTGATTATGAGGCTGTTCTGACCTCATGTGAAGCCAGGTGGTCCGGAGTTGTTACAAGGCCTCCACATGGTTGTCCAGTGTGCACCAGGATAGCCTCAAACCTGTCAGGTATGAGAATAGGCACAAGCGACCACTGCAACTAGTTTTTAGAGTCATTAGACTTGGGATTCAGCATCAGAGCTTCCCATGGTAGGCTGGCAGTAACAAAGTACCTGGCAAGAATTTCAAATTTGAGCTGGTCATAATTACCGGCAGTCTGCTCGTTGAGGTCATAATAAACCCTTTGTGTCTCCCCTGTCAAGGAATGGGGCCAATATATGTGCCCAACCTGTACTATCCTAATGTTGGCGGGTTGTGGTACTTTCGAAGATGAGGAGATACATCTCCACATCTGCCTTTCGACAAAATGGAATGGTACTTGAAAAGCTCCAAAGGCATGATACTCCTGAAGAGTTGCTCTTGCCCCCACCTCATCAAGGTGACGTTGATTATCCATTACCTAAGTCTGCAAATCCATCACCTCCTACAATAATGGAGCAACCATGCTCTTGAGGTGTGCTAATCTTTCCTAGTCTAATACTACCCCACTGTAAACAAAGCACAGAGACACAGGTTTGGGACACCCTTAGGCAAATAGAGTATATTATGATGTCTAAAACAATAACATTGAATTAACATGTCATACAAGTAATGCAGATGTGAGTCTCTGATCAGATTGGACAAAGAGGGAAGAAGAGGAGAAACATTATAAGACAGCACCAACCCTTGGCTTGGATTGGAAAAATATATTGACAGGCCTTGAACCTGTTTCCAAGGCATGTATGCGTAACAACTGAAAGATGTTTACTCTTAGTCTTTTACCCAACTTTAGGCAAAAAAAGAAATGAACAACTCCAAAAATAACTCTACTACTAATTGGATTTTTTGATCCATCTGTATATTTAGAGATGCAATAATGTCTCTAGTGTAAATAAATTTCTATTTCTTTGTTCAAAATGATGGTACTGCTGTAGTTTAAACCTTTTTGCATCAAATGTAAATTGGCTGTAGAAACTTCTTTGGTGGAGTACATGGCAAAGCCACTATAATTCATGCCTCCAATATTATATTCTAGAACTAATTTATTAATTAGATAGAAAAGACTATTCCCAGCAGCATATGAATATTTCCAAACATTCTTTATTGCTGGCTGAATCCAATGTCATCACTCAAATTTTTTTTTAAAATATGCCCAGTAAGAAAAATAGATCTCACCTTAACTTGACAGGCAAATAAGCTATTTAAACATTTAACACATTAGTAGGATTTGTGCTAGTTCTTCCAAAACAAATTTCCAAACCATCTTCTTGAATTACCTCTAATAATTTTAAATCTTTTAGGGCTATTTTTTTTCTCTTTCTCTGTGATATAGCGAATCTGTGGCTCTAAATGAATGGGCAGTTTTTAATAAATAATCCGTTTGGCTGTGTCAGTATCCATTGGAGCACTCATGCAACTGCGGGGAGTTGAAGGGATAATTGGGCTAGATGCATCTGCCTCATCGGCTTCTTGCGGTGCGTGATTGTGGCACAGAGGCGTATAAGTATGGACCGGCACAGGAGATGGGGAGAACAAGTGGAAAAAATAAAAAATGGAGGATAGAAGAAAGAGAGAGGGCAGGAGATGGAAGGAGTCAGTGTGGGAATGAGCGAGCGAGCTGAAGACAACAGGCTCATATGGGTGAAGGCAGGCAGCTGGGAGAAGAGCCCCTGAAGAGGAGTTTGTGGCTGACACATTTGAGGTGGGGCAGTTGTAAAAGGTTGTTGTAGCTGAGCAGTTCCGTGGAGCTGGAAGGACCAGGAAGGTGAACGGCTCACCGCAAAAGGCTAGTGGTTAAGGAGGCTTTGGAGGGAGAGCCCCAGCATGAGCACCCTGGTCGTTGGGGACCTGAATCACAGTTCAGCAAAGGAGCCTGTACTTAGCCAAGGGATGGAAGGCATTTTTGCCCAATTTTGATGCCATTTTAGGCATGTTTATTTTATGCTACTCACGCACACGCAGGGATTTAATGTCATGTCAATGAGTCTCACAGTCCTCCTACAAAGAGGGTTTACCTATAACTTAATGGTGAGTTTTGTTGACGCTTACAGCTGATTATCGCCCTCTGTTCCTGCTGTCGATAAAAGTTGACATACACCCTAAAAGTGTTAAAATTGTTTTAGCTGCTTCTTAGTATACCATACAGCCATAACCTAGATTTACTCTAATTAAAGCTCTGTATGCTGTCAGCATTACTCCTGCAGTGGATCTTCAGTCATATCCTGCCACAGAATGCATTAGGTGGATGGTCCATTTACATTTGTCCACTAAATATTTTATGTAAATCCTTCAATGAAACTATAGGCCTGGATACTTAAACACTGGAATGTTAAATAATGCATGTACATATAAATAAGACATCCACTGTCGATATCTTCTTTCAGTCCATTTTTTTCCACTACATGCAATCCAACTTGTACCACATACTTAACCTTTCTTTTCCACATGGCCCTGTTATCTGCATATAATGCCACACCTAGTTCTGCACCAAATGATTCAAATGTATCATAAATAATAAAATTAAATAATATAGGACTAATGATACTGCTCTGTGGTGTGCCATTATCTACCACAGAGGATAATTCTGATCTAAACCTTACTCTAAATAAACAACCAAATAAAAAAAAAAGTAGTATTTGGTTATACCAAGTTGGATCTTTAAATACAGGAACATTTATACTACAATTAATTATCATGCCTTGATTACAGACAGGTGGAGATGCCAAATCCTAAGCAAACAAAGTTCCAATATGTAATCCAAACATTAGTTTATTTTAAACAGAGCAGATAAAAATGAAAAAAGACAGGAACTCCAAGACAGAAAACACAATATTTACTATAACTCCACAATAGAAAAATGGTTCCTACTCCTGGGTCATCTCAGCTCACTTTTATAGCCAGACGAAGGGAACAGGAGTGGTGATGTCAGGGTGATCTTGCCTCTTGTGGATCCACCCACACATGAAACAAAAACTTTAATTGACACTGAATACAATAATAAACATAACAAAAAATACATAAAAAATAAGAGACATAATCATTTTAAAATAACAATAAAATACATAAACACATGTAATACTATAACATCAGTTATCAGTGTGCAGTGCCTTGACAACCATTGCATCATAGTGTGGAATTGTATCTCACAGATTAGTTGCTAAATAATTATGCAGTTATTAAAAATTTGAAAGTTTATTATATTAATGTCCTTTGAAACTTTTATTTTAAGGTTGCAGACCCATAACAAAAATCAGGATACAGTTACTTTTGGTTACAGCATGTAGTCTTAGAAGACTCGTGCTCATGTTCAACAAAAGCATTTAAAATAGGTTAAATGTGTGAAAATGTTAAATATGGGGGCATTATATTGAACGTTCAATAGTAAATGCTTTTTTTTCCAGTGGTTACAAATTTTGTGCTACACCAGTGCTTCTGGAGGCACAGTTAGCTGGCCTGCTGCATATATTTTCACAATTTATGAGAAATATTATGAAACCCAGAGCGGCACGGTGGCGCAGTGGGTAGTGCTGCCGCCTCGTTGTCCTCCCTGTGTGGAGTTTGCATGTTCTCCCCGTGTCTGCGTGGGTTTCCTCCCACAGTCCAAAGACATGCAGATTAGGTGCATTGGCGATTCTAAATTGTACCTAGTGTGTGCTTGGTGTTTAAGTGTATGTGCCCTGCGGTGAGCTGGCACCCTGCCTGGGGTTTGTTTCCTGCCTTGAGCCCTGGTGTTGGCTCCAGCAGACCCCCGTGACACTCTAGTTAGGATATAGCGGGTTGGATAATGGATGGATTATGAAACCCACAGCACCCTGGTTAGGTATTATGATTAGACAATGGCTAATTGCTGTCTTTTTCCTCCAGAATATACTTTATTCCTGTCAGTAACATGTATGTGTATGTCAATCTCAAGAACAAAATAAAAGGTTTAAAACTGGAAAATTATATTAATTTTCTTTTATTTTTCTTCTTTTGTTTTTGACTTATTTTGATTTTCATATTTATGCTCCACAGTGGAGTTTATAATGAAAAAAACATTGCTAAACAAGGCTGCTAGAATTTTTATTTTTATAACAGTAAGATCTTGTAATGATGGTCATAATAAACTTGTTTACCTTAAGATGCCTTTAAAATAAGATTAACACTTATGTAACAAGATAAAGAATACAATTTTCATTGAACAAAAAATTATGTGCCACAAATCCTTGCAAGAGTAGACAAAATGCAGTTTACTTTCTAAAATCTAGTTTTACTACATATTAACAGTTTTGAGTCTGGATTGTGTGTACAGCCTACTTAGGTTAGACACATTTTTAAATGATCTCACTGACTTCAGCAACCACCAGGATCTAGCTATAGCCACACCTCTTAAGCTTCCAAAATTCTGCTTCTTCCTATAATCATGTATGTAAACAAACCTTAAACATACAGTTTGCTCTTAATCTTGTCTGCTACATACAGCTGCTTTAGTTACCTTTGAGTATTTGTTGTATTTGTTTCTTAGTAATTTTGGTTATTTCTTCTCTTCTTTCAGTTATTTCATACTTTAATTATGATATTAGATGCTTTGGGCCTTTATGGAAAATGTTATCCATGAGTGTATGAAAGGGAATGAGGAACTCAGTTTAGTTTATTACTTATAAAAATTCAAATGAAAAAATGGCCACTATCCATAACTATGGAAATGACATAAATGGTTACTAATACATTCTTTTCTTTATAGATCAACTCTTTCTAACAAATAATTGCTTCATGTTTATTTAATCAATCCATCCATTCACCAATCAATTTTAACCCTTTTTGTTATGATAGATAGATAGAGGAGCATGACCCCCATGAAGAATGATTATAATGATAATCAAAAGTTAACTGTGCTACTGGGTACTGCACTGCTGGACAGTGCTCATCTAATGTGGTTGTGCATATGGAGAACTAATGTAGCGAATTAGTATTTCCAGCAGGACATGCAATACAATGATCATTTGCAATTGCAGTCCTTTATAGGACAAAGTGGGCATTGCCAATTCTATTAGACTTTAGTAGCACACAATGCATGTAAAGGGAGCAAATTTAATGGATATCTAGCTGCATAAAACCCCTACTTACATTCCAAACTAAGTGACTGAAATCCAGATTGTATCAGGATTTGCCTGTACTTATCTGATAAAAATGTGTAAATCAGAGTTGAACTGACATCTTTCCATGGGCCCATCTGCAAAATTCTTAAGCCAGAAGGTGCAACATGGACTCAACCAAGAACAATGATTTATAATTCAAAGAATGATAACTGGGATGGACAAAAAAACTCACCTTTGAGAAGGCCTTTGTTATGTATATAATTATTCCCTGGAGATTATCTCAGGACACTGTGTCTGGGGAACTCTGCCCCAGGGTAAAACCTTGCTCTCACTCCTCAAAGTTACCTTCTGAAACTTCTCTCTGAAACAAAAAAGCTGATGAGCCGTTCTTTATTTGAGGAGCTGAGAACTGACAACCTCATTCTGTTTATGGATCTGAAATGGACAATCTCTCTGTCAAGCCAAGCCGTGAGCCTGTGGGCTGAAAAGGCTGAGAAGCGGCCATTACTTCAAGAAAGAAACTTTAGCATCTAACTCTGGTGCCAGTAAGTGTAATGTTTTTTCCTGATGAAGTTGCAAATGAAACAGCAAAGGGCCTGATTGATGAAAGCGCTACACATCACAGACAAAGGATCACACAGCAAAGAGAAAGCATGAACTCCAATGCAAGAAGAACCCTCCACTTGAACCTGGTGCAACAACTACACACAACATCAGACATTATCTTAATATTGTAAAACTGTTTATCTGTGCCAAGATAAATTATAACTCTAAATAGCAAGTAAACAGCCAGCCTCTCTATGTTTTATGTTTGTTTGTCTAGATCCTCTACATCCTGTCTTATATGCCAATATACTGTATATGCAGGTTATCACATTTCTATAGTATATATTTCTTTCATTTTGAAGATCATTTCTGTTCGGTAGAATGCTTAGAGGGGGCTGGGCGGTCTCATGGCCTGGAACCCCTGCAGATTTTATTTTTACTTCAGCCGTCTGGAGTTTTTTTGTTTTTTCAGTCCTCCCTAGCCATCGGATCTTACTTTTATTCAATGTTAATTAGTGTTCTCTGATTTTAATTCTTATTTTGTCTCTTTTCTCTTTCTTCATCATGTAAAGCACATTGAGCTACATTATTTGTATGAAAATGTGCTATATAAATAAATGTTGTTTTTGTTGTTATAATCCTTCTGTTTATTAATAAATTATATTATTCTGTTTCTTAAAATGAGTGTGCTTCAGGTACCTTGATATAAAAAGGCTGGAGACCCACTTCCTACAACAGAGAAATGTAAGGTAAAAAGAAGTAGGAGTTTTATTGAATTATCTAATCAATTACCTTGAGTGCTTAAGGTTAAATCTCTCCCCCCTTCCCATATTATTATGACTGTCACTGGGTGGGCAAGTTAAAATTAATTTTCATCTTCCTACATTATTATGGCATCCCTGGGTGTGCAATTTAAAATTCACTTTTCTTTCCTACACCTTCCTACCATGGAAATATTATAATATATTTGGAAATAATGAAGAAGATGTGGCACACGGCTGGGGGTTGTACCGCCCTGGTTGCTGTCGAGGCCACAGGTACAGAGCTTGAAAGCTCAACCCTGTAGGGGCCCGTGGTCACCGCCAGGGGGTGCTCCAATGCCTGGAGAACCCTGGACCTCAGCACTTCCGCCACACCAGCAAGTGCTGGGGGGAAGAGGAGCAGGGACACCCAGAGTTGTTCCGGTGATACAGCCGGCACTTCTGCCACACTGGGGCGTGTCGGTGGAAGATTGCCAGAGCACACCTGGAGAACGTCCGGGGGACAATAAAAGGGGCCCCCTCCCTTCATTCAGGGCTGAAGTCGGGTGAGGAGAAGGACTGAGCTACTTGGAGAGAGAGAGAGAGAAGAGAGAGAGAGAGAGAGGGAGAGAGAGAGGGCCTGAAGAAAAGAGGCAGTGTGAGGCCTGGACTTTGGGGAGTCTTGGGAGTTTGTGGTGCACTAAAATAAAATAAATAGAAATTGTAAATAAATATGTGGTGGTGCTTAACAACATGTCTGCCTGTCTGTGTCTGGGGCTCGTTCCACACTTGGCGTAGTCGGCAGGATGCTCCGCCTGGTTTAAGGCGGGGACCTGGATTCAAAAATAATTTTGTGGAAGGCCCGGTGCAACAGGAGAGCCCACCCACGTGCTGCAGGAGGGTGTGTACACAGCCCCGGCGAGAATGGCCGTTTTCCCCTGGTGTGGGATGAAGACTTCAGGCATAGCTGGAGGGCAGCGGGCAAGTTCCCTGCTTGCCGACAACTGGCCCTGCAGGGCCGCGTGTGTTTTGTGTTTAGCAGGCAGGGGCTGCCCGGATCCTTGTTGGTGGCAGGCACATATCGATCCGTGGCGCTTCGTTGATGCGGCGGCAGCTGAGAGAGCTGCTGAAAGGGAGATGCTGCAACCCAAAGAGCCAGCATGCTGCCGCACCGGGAAGAAAGGATCCAAAATGGCCGCGGACCGGAAGTCCCTCCCCGTGACAGGCACGGGATTGGACGGTGTCTTGGGTGCCCGCCGATGATTGGATGGAGGCGGGACCAAGGAATGTCCATCTCGGGATGAGGAGAGACCCGATTGGGCAGGAGAGACCCACAAGAAGCAGTCAACATGTGTTGCTGACGGACAGGTAAGCCCTCCGCTGACTTCCTGTCTTTGCCTGGGGCCCTGCGTGACCTAGAGGAGTGCCTTCAGCCTGCAGGGCCTTTATCACAGGTGATGCTTGCCCTCCAGGCGGAGTTGCTGGAATTGGAGAAAAAAGGGACAAGCCTGCGGCGGTCTCACGTTGCTCTGTAGGGACGCAAACCAGACAGGGTCTGTGCCTTTCACATAGGCAGACCCAAACCGTTATAGCATCCAAGAGAAAAGGGAGGAATCGAGGGGAGAAAGCCAGTTCCTCCGATAGGAAGGGACGTGATGCTGGGTGCTCACGTCCAGAGAAGGGCCGCCCTCTGCGGAGGCAGAGGGAAACCCCACGGCCAGCTGAGGTGACAGGGGCGCTTGCGGTCCCATCTGATGTCCCAACATGGGGGGCACGGAGGTCACGAAAAGGGGGGCACGTTGCCTATGTATGACACAAGGAGACGCTGAGTGGCGCTGTCAGGGCAACGTCTCCACCCCTTCTGATTTATATTTTGCAGGACCGGGCCCTGGAGCGGAGTATGTCGGCTTTCCGCCGTGGAAGACCTGCCCTCGCGGGACAGACCACGAGGGGGCAACCGCCCTGGTTGCTGTGAGTGCCAGGGGGCGCCCCAATGCCTGGAGAGCCCTGGACCTCAGCACTTCTGCCACACCAGGAAGTGTTGGGGGAAAGAGGAGCAGGGACACCCGGAGTGCTTCCAGGGATGCAGCCGGCACTTCCACTGACACGCCCCAGTGTGGTGAAAGATTGCCGGAGCACATCCGGGGGACAATAAAAGGGGCCACATCCCTTCATTCAGGGCTGGAGTCGGGTGAGGAGAAGGACTGAGCTACTTGGAGAGAGAGAGTGGAGGTGGCCTGAAGAAAAGAGGTATTGTGAGGCCTGGACTTTGGGGAGTCTTGGGGGTTTGTGGTGCACGAAATTTGTAAATAAAAGTGTGGTGGTGCTTAACAACATGTCTGCCTGTCAGTGTCCGGGGCTCATTCCACAAAGACTAGATCTTAAACGATAAAACAAACAAAACAGGCATTAAAACAATATAAAATATATAATACAAAACTGAATGCAAAACGAAATTTCACTGTATCACTCCTCCTGACCATGTCTCTACCTATCTCTACCTCGGTAGCGTGAAACTCTGTCTTACTAGCTGAACGGCACCTTCCCTTTTTAACTAAACATGCACAGTGTGAACTTAAGAGACTTTTAACAAACATTGTGCATATGACTGACACCTTAATTATTCATCCATCCATTTTCCAACTTGCTATATCCCAACTATAAGGTCACAGGGGTCTGCTGGAGCCAATCCCAGCTAACACAGGCCACAAGGCAGGCTACAATCCCCGGGCAGAGTGCCAGCCCACTGCACGGCACACCTTAATTAGATTTCAGAAATTGATGAAATACTATAAAATGACATAAGCAGTATGTACAATGTGATACTGAATACATTACAGAAATGAGCTCCAAATACTGTGTGCTGATACGTAGCTTCAAAAACACTGTTTTTATTCTTGGAGGCTCATTGTCAGGTGAAGCATTGTGAACTGCATTTAAATTTGTATCATATTTTAAAAAAGTTTATAAATAAGCCATTGGATTTGTGTATTTCTTACTTAACTGTTATTTTTTGTAAAAAATACTGTTTCATGAAAATCCTTCCCATACCAATGTGACGCCTCAGGTAATCATCTTACTGCCTCACTCTATATGCCAGCCATGGGTAAATACAACAAAGTTACACACTAAATTAATGGTCTGATTCATCACTGCACAGACCAATTAGTAGGTGCCTGTTTTATTTTAAAATCTTAACAAGCATTTTACATAGTACAGAACACCATAAATATTCCTTATGTGTCTTGAAATATGCTGTACAATGCCATGCATTAGAGATGTGGTTTTTGATCAAGAAGCACAAGCAGATGTTCCTTTGTGGTACTCAGCACACAGTAGTAGATGGCAGAGTCATTTAACCTTGTTGCATTTATTGTTAGATAAGTTGTTTTATGTTGTTCGTTGAGAGAAGCTGAGAAGTGTCCATCATCAGTTGATGCCTCAGTTTGTCCAGCCACCTTGGAGGTTTGAAGAATATACTGGATTTTCTCTTTAGCAGTCTTGCGGTACCACTGGAGGAAGATATTTGTGTAGCCTGAAGGATAAGTGTAATTGCAGTACAGAGTAGTAACATCTCCTTCCCTGTTAGATGCTGAAAATGGCCATTGAAGTACAGAATCTTCATCTTTTCCATTGATGCCTATAATTATAAATATATAAAGCTTCAAAAAAGGTATGCACGTATTGAATTTAATAAGAATCTGTAGTTTGATTACTAGTAGTTTTTATATTATGTAAATGTTTTACACAAATATAAATGCTAAAGCAGCAAATTAATTAAAAATATTTGAAAATGATCTTAATTAAAATACCTTCAAGTGCAAAAATAAGAAATAGGAAAACTTGTTGATGATAGTACATGCTTTTCAATATGTGTCTAGTTTAATGTGAATGGTTACATGTCAGACTGTTTCTTCTTATATATTTACACATCTCTCCTGCACCATGATTACCCACCCACTCTGCTTTTTGGAGGTTTTGTGGTATGCTGCCACTTAGTGGGGGAACTTAAACATGTTATTGAAATATAAATTAGATTCCTTCCACTTATATTAATTTTACTTTATATCTATACATTAATAATTAAAATTCAAGTATATTGTGACATAAAGAAAAGTGAAAGGTTTATTTGAAATGCACAGTGTTATGACATAATGCATTCATATTTACAGTACTAGCCTTTATGG
Organism: Polypterus bichir lapradei; assembly: GCA_026402145.1. NCBI lineage: Eukaryota > Metazoa > Chordata > Cladistia > Polypteriformes > Polypteridae > Polypterus > Polypterus bichir. The sequence goes on from JANRMT010062806.1 coordinate 3,983,497, forward strand.
TACATGTGAACATGCAAACATAAACCACAGCTGAGGGGCCCTGGGTGAGGAAGATCACAGGGACTGATGCAGGATTCCATATTACAGGAGTCGACACCAGTTGTGGAATTCAGTAATATTATAAAGATTTAAAGTTGATTTAAATTGATACAAATTAGAACTGGCTCATCATAAAAACGGACTTAAATAAATAAACCAACAAGGTAGCGTCATAGTTACAAATTACTTGTGCTCAGTCAAAATGCAGTCCCAGTTATTCTCTTTTTACCATATTCTGAACAAAAGCAACAGAGCCTGCACCATAGAAAAAATGTGTTTAATCTGTTTCACTCTGATTCATTATGGTTTAGCCCTATTGCAGAATTTTCATATTTTCTTCTTTACAGTAATTTCCTCTGGATTTTTCTTATTCTGCATATAGACAACACACTGCAAAAAATGTGTAATGCTGAATGTTGATTGTATTTGCAAACTTTCTAATGATAATGCAGGTAGTGAAAAAGGATATATTTTTTTTTATTTTAAGGCTGTGCTCTGATAAAAAAAAATAGTGTAATCCCTTAATTTAATGTCAAGTGTACAAGGACAATGAAATTCCAATTTCTTTTTCAGAGTTTTGAAGAAATCTCTCTGTGGACAGCAGTTTTCAAGTAATCAAGACGTCAAGGCAGCTGTGATGTCCTGGTCAGATGGTCACACACAATATTTTTTTTCAAAGGTGTTAAAGTCATTGCTGGAAAAGTGGATGAAATGTATGGAGCTATCAGGGGACTATATTGAAAAATAAAACAAAACTATTTTGAAAACTCTTTTTAATAAATGCAAATCCAAATATATGCAATTTATAGGAACCATTTCTTTCAGAAAGCAGAAAAAAACATGCTAAAGAGAATTAAGTGAAAAAATACAGTCTGTTATACAGTAATATAGTAATAGTCATGACTATAATTAAAAAAACATTATTAATTAATGATTTAAGTATTATTTGTTAAACTGACTGAATGCTGGTAATGAGAGTACAGTATAGGCCAGCTTAAGGTATTTTTACCTCCTGCTCCTTGAGAAACAGGTTCCATATGGCTTTTCTTCTAAGAAAATGTTCTGTTCCAGGAAAAAGATCATGGATATCTTCACGGGACAGGCTTGCTAGAAGGGTTTCAATTATGTCTTGAAGCTAAAAAAGAAAATATGCTGAAAACTAATCGAACTGAATTGCTTTAAAAAATATTAATTGATTTAAGAATTTCAAGGATTTGCATCTCTACACAAAGCGTATTTCAATATAGATGTTGCATAGCAGACTACCAACATTATAACTGTCAATTACCCTTTCAAAAAAGGTATGCACGTATTGAATTTAATAAAAATCTGTAGTTTAATTTAAAGATTCCAAGATTTAAAGTTAGTTCAAAGTTTGCTCACCAGTTCATTTGGTGCAGGTTTTGTGATTTCGTTTACATCATTTATATCGATGTGAATACGTAACTTGAGTACAGACCAAAACAACTGCACCAAGCCCCTTTGGAAAGGATGGTCTAGATGCGGTACCGAGCGTTTTGCATGATACATAAATGTGATCTGACATGGGACCAATCTAACTACAAGACATACTGTGTATCTTGGGTTAAATTGTACATACCACAGCAGAGCCGATGTTTAAAACTGAGCATTTTAAACAATTAGAAAGTTAAAATAAAGCACAATAAGGTATAAATGTGACACAATTTGCAAAAAACATTTAACAGTCAATCAGGTACATGACCCTCACATGTGCAAAGAAAAAAAAATGTTTAAATTCACTTTTAGTTGAGTTGATTAAAATACACAGGTGTTGAGAAATGAACAGCAGTGCCCTGTGTGACTGACAATCAATCAAGTCAGTTGGGGCAACTTCTCAATGCAACTGCCTTTCTACACAATGTGGATACAGAAGCACAGTAATTTTGACATTTGTAGTAAATGTCAAACATTCCATAATGAACATAGAAGTTATGAAAGTAGTCATGTGATATTGAGGTTACAAATATATGGTGGCTACATGAGAGCATGTACATAACATCAAGTTCAACTGACGCATCTCCAATCATAGAGCTGTTAGATTAGCTTCAAGAATTGCACAATATACAGCAACATTAGCACTTTTATTCACATTTTACTGAACCAGTGAGAGGAAAAAAAACATAACCCTCTTTCCTCTTCCCACCAGGATATACATCCAGACTGTTTTACTTTCCTATTTCATGGGAGCACCAGTGATAATTCATATTCACTGTAGCAACAATTAAGTCTTACACAAATAATTACGGAAAATCTGGCGAGGTGCAAAGACAACTATTGTTGACCTTCTATGGTATTTTTTTTTCCTGGAAAAAATGCTTCGGCTGAATAAATTAAGTCACGGCACACTGCTGGGATGATTACAGATGTTTGGTTCACTTGAAAGTGTGCAATGTGAAATGCAACCAAAGTTTAAACTAACTGGAAACAGAAACAAAGTAGCAAAACATCATAACAAAGCTAATGGACTAGGGAGTGTGAAAACAACTTTAGGTTAACATTAACTTCACTAGCTAAATTTAGCAAGGTTAGCTATTAAGCTAGCTGCATTTGGTTCAACAAATGAAATTCTAAATATAAAACATAAGTACAAACTATTAAAGTACCCATGCTTTTTAATTTCCAAATACTGTTTTACTCATAAACAAAGGGCTAAAAGAATGAACCAGCTGCTATTCACACATACCTTTGAGCTGCAAGAAGTACATGAACCAATTTTCCAAACTCTTCGGTTAGTGCACATTCCCATTCAGAGATCAAAGATGAAGAAGAAGGGCGATTCCACTCTGTACATCAGTAGTGATTTCAGAGATTCCACAACCCCCACTAATCATAATTAAATCTCCACTTAACACAGTAAGTTAGGGAAATTGTTTTATATTTTCCAACTAATTTTGAAATTAATGATGATGCCAATAGTATTTTACCTTAAAACTCCCCTTTTTCATCTTATACTGTTATATTCAAAAGCATATTACAAGTGGGTAACAATATACCCCCTTTCACTAATATAATCTTCTGCCAGTTGTGGTCTATGGCCGGCTTGGCATCCCGACCAATACCCCCAGGCCGCCAGATGGAGCCCTTTTTGCAGTATGGAGGTGCCACAAAGACCAGCAGGGCATCATGGACAATGAAGTTTTTATACACAGCCCTGCTGGATATCACAGGGGCCGCAAGAGGGAGTTGCAGGGAGGACCGAAGAGTCATATGTGCCCTATAACCCGGAAGTGCGTCATAGGAAGAGCGACGACAGAAGTAACGTACTTCCGGGGTGAAGAAAAGGACTTGTACCTGATCCGGAAGTGATAAAGAAAGACATGGATTGGGGATTGGGAACACTTCCAGGTCAGGGAGTCTAAAAGGACTGTAGGAGCTCTTAGATGGCGAGCTGAGCTGGGTGGAAGGGTGGCAACGCGTCTGGGAGTGGAGGATTGGTTTATTGTCATTGTGATTGTGTATTTAATGAGTATAGTGGAGGAGAGGGTGCTTTGTGCACTGTGGCATATAAATAAAGTCAACTTGTGGACTTTTTCCTGGTGTCTAGAGTCTTGGACAGGGGTTCAAGGGAGCGATAGCGCCCCCTATCTGTCACACAGTCAATCATACAACAACCATTTTTGCGCTCTCCTCTGGAAGTGAGCATTTTGTCATGAGAGATATCTTTTCTCAGGTATAGAGAGTTTACAGCTCTTTTTACTATCATCTCAAATGGTGCAATTCACCACATATTCTCAGTCACAAATGTATCAGATCAAGTGGACACCGAATGGCAGATAAAGCTACGGAGGACAATGCAGGGCCATGTCTATCTAGAACTTTTTGAATTCAACCAAGTGAAAGATATTTCGAGACTTTTCATGTAAATAGCATTCAGTCAACATCTGAGGCATGTACAAAAAGTTTGAAAAATCATGCCACTCTTGAACATTTTAAAGAATGATTGAAACGATTCGAACAATGAAAATGGCGCAAGTGATGACGTCTCGGCTCTCAATTTAACCCCATCCATTGTTGAAGGTGCAGCATTCAAAACCCAAAGTGAGCAGGATAAAACATTACCTGAATCTGCACAAATCATTTCACATAAAAATATGTTACGTAGTAGTCCTTGTGTGAGTTATGCATTATTTATTCCATTTATTTCAACCCTTTCACCAGTAAGTTTTTTTTTCTCCATGTAACTTTTTTTTCTAACTGAAAAAATGTGCTGTATATGAAGAACTTGATGTGATTGTGATATGATGAAATATTCAATAGAATACAGGAAGATCTGAATATGCTATACAATGGTGTGTGAATCAAAACAGCTGCTGATGAGAGAACTATTCATAGTACATTAGTCACATATTGTGGTGACATCTTGGCTCAGCATGAGGTAAATGGGTTTAAAGAAGGAGTTGGATTTTCATTCTGTAAGTGTGAGTGCAATCCTGAAAATATGCAGATTCGCTTTGATGAGGAGAGCTTTTTTAATGGACATTAAATGGGCACGTCAGACAATGTAATGAAATTGAGAGGGCTTCTACTGATCTTTTAAGAAACAGCTTCAAAACCACATTGGAAGTAACAGGCAAAGAAAATTGGTAGAGTTTCCAACATCTGATCTAATCAAGCAAACTCCTTAAGATGTAATGCATGTAATACTGGAGGGAGTAGTACCTCTAGAAGTAAAAAGTGTGCTTAAACACCTTGTGCTGTCAGGGCAGCTTGATGTAGACCCATTCAATAGTGCTGTACTAGGATACCCATACTTAGTTGTTCTATCAAGCCATGTCCTATCACTGTTACAAAACTGTCATCAAATGACAACAAATTGAAGCAATCTTCTGGTCAACTGCTTGTACACCTCAAGATTATACCATTTGTATTGGCCAGTTGTGAAAGAAATACATATATTCAAGCTCTTACTGAATTAATAGGGATAGTTCAGAATGTATTTACAGCAGTAATTTCTGTAGGAACTATATCAAAACTCAAGTCGCTTATCAAAGAACACTTTATTTTCATAATGCAGATGCTTCCTGAGAACACCATAACACCAAAGCAGCATCTTTTGCACATTCCTGCATAGATTAAAGCTATAGGTCCAACGGTAAGACATATGTGCATGTGCATCAAACAGTGGTCTTTCAAGTTAACTTTCAAGAATATATGCAAAAACACATCCATATGTTTGAATGCAGTCAAAATGTCAGCAGTGTCAAACACCCTATTTTTTCCCGAAAAGGTGGTATTGGGACAAGTAATTGTCTGGGCACAGAAAAGATGTACCATGTTGTGTATGTGAAATGACTCAATCTGGATAGTAATAAGTATGTTTGTCAGAAGACAGTGATTAATAGTAGTGAAGTTGAACGTACCCCTATGTTTGCAAATGTAAAAGACATATTAATTGCAAATTCTTGATTGTATCACTTTGAATGTCAGGTGTATGACACTGTAGCTTTCAAACCTGATTTTCTTTCCTATGAAACTGAGGTACCAAAATCTGGCTCAAGCTACTGAACTGGTCAATACTGATATGATTATTGACTACATATCATATCATGCCATTAGTTTTAAGAACCACACCTACATTCCTCTGAAATACTATCTTGGTGATCTGACTGATGTACACAGATGCACTACTGACTGGTAGTACACAGGCCATCAAAGGTTCTCTTTTCATGAGAAACAAAAAGCGGTGTTGGGGGAAAGAGAGGGTTTGATAGAGAATATCTACTCTGATCTGTTCTTTGACCCAGTTTTTTCAACTGTACGAACACATAACCAGAATGCCAGTACACTTTGAAGTGCTTATGTGTAAAGTCATGTAATCAGCTCAAGTATAAAAAAACACATGTAGGTCTGTTTTTACTGATTTTTTTCACATTTTTGTAATGTATTTATTCACACATTTTGTGAAAATAGTTATAGCAATGCACTCTACCACATTTGAAACCTACGTTTTGTTTTTAATGTAAGCAGTATTTGGTTAAACAACTGCAAACAAAATAATACCAATAAAATGCTTTTCAGTCCCATAAATTTTGTCATCAAAGTATAGATTATTGGAAAACATGAAATGATTTTAAGTCTTAAAAATACATTGTATTCTTAAAATAAGTAAAGTTGCCTTGAATTTCTTAACTTACAGTAGAGAGCATCAGAACCTTTCATCTCTCTAAAACAAATATCTTATTTCATTTTAAGACATTCTTAGAATTAGCTATTACTTCATAAGTAAATTGTAGACAGAGCTTGTAGAAACTAGATTATGTATCTTGCACATACAAATCTACTCAAGTCAGTTATTCTTTAAATAAAAAAAGGTCTGTTATTTCTTTTCAAGATTTCCTGGCTTGTTATGATTTCGTTTTTGGAGTGCATTTAAGACAGTACATTAAATGATAGGTGTCACTTAGAAAAAAAAAAAACAGTAAAATGCTCCTGAAAATGCCCAAATGCTACTCTGAAAATTATCCATAACTTGGAAATTATCAAAGACAGTAAAAAGAAAAGTTCTGAGACATGTGTTTCTGGGAGTCTGCCTGTTTCGTCTGCTTGTTTTAGAAATTATCACAGAGCAAACAACTCATCAGGAAAAGGACATGAATTACTACAGAGTAAGCAAATTGTATGGAGTTAGATTACTGCTGAAAGTCTGTGACCAAGTACCACACATTTTATAAGTGCAAGTTACATTTTGAGTGCATTTTGAGCATGAGTGATGCACTTGGCAAGTGTTTTGTGGTCATGTGATTTTTGGCAACATTCTTGCATGGCATCACTGCCAAAATTATTTGAGCATGAAAATAGTGAGGCAATGGTGGGACTTTATTCTCCTAGCCAATGGAAGTAGTCAATACTAAACAGCCAATCGCAAGACATTTCTATAATGATTATGTTTAACATAACCCAAAATTATTTATATATATACATTATGTTTTCATAAATATGATGTTGGATCTGCCAATATTTTATATTTTGTTTGACCAATTTATGACCATATATACCACTTTTTCTAGCAAAACTATAAAGTATACATGATTGTACAAGTCATATATGAAAAGTGCAACTTCAGCTAAAAAAATGATATATTCAACACTTTAAATTTTAAACAATAAACATGCAGACTTCATGAAAATTGTAACACACTAAAAACGGCTCAGACCTTAGAGGGTTAATTAGAAGATCATACTCTGCAAATGATACTTTACCTCAGATGCAGGAAATGTCTGACTGGAAAATTTGGAGATTCCAAAGAAATCATTGTAGGAGAAGATATGGTCATTTGTCAGTGCAGAAAAAGAAACAAAACAACATTATTCTACGACAAAATGGAACCTCTGGCTGCCCATTGTCTTTCTGAATAATTTAATTTGATAATTTCAAAAAATGTTCTACCCTAAGCCAAATGGTCACCAGCCTCCCTCAGGTCATGCTACAATATTACACAGCATGTGTGTTATAATCAGACCAGTAACGGCTCACTGCACGATTATGTTCAGTCAATACACTTGACTTGAGCATTTCATACTCTTTCTCTGTATGTTTAGCATTTGTTTGCTCACAGGTTGATCCACTTGCTGCTTCCTGAGCAGCTCTTCTTTCGTCGACATCTATTTGCGTTAAAACTCATTAAGTCAGTGTCCATCCATCCATTATCCAACCCGCTATATCCTAACTACAGGGTCACGGAGGTCTGCTGCAGCCAATTCCAGACAACACAGGGTGCAAGGCAGGAAATAAACCCTGGGCAGGGCACCAGCCCACCGCAGGATTAAGTCAGTGTTTTAATTTTTCACTTAAGCTGGCACTTAAGTCTTCCATCTTATAGCTTCTGTGGTGCTGTGGTTAGAACTGCCGACTTTTGGTCTCGTCTGTTGTGAGAGATGGATGTCTGAAGCGGAGCTCCGCTAGCAGCAGTGGTATTTTTCATATTATCTTCTTATTATCCTGAGATATCCTGTATTTATGCAACCTAAGGGTACTACTACAATATATGCAAGCATATATAAACATGGGCAACAAGAAATTGGGTTCAGAAAGAAACAAAAACTAAAGTTACATCCAAGCTCAGACCGACAAGCCCAAGTTCAAGCTCAAGGTACGACCTTTCAGAGACTGACCTGGATCAGATGGGCGAAAGCCCAGACTCCTTGGGACTACGGTCCGCTACATCGTCTCCACCTGAGAGCGAAATGGGGAGCGAATGTATGAGTGCGAGTAACGCAGGTAACGATAGCTCACCGATTGGAGAAGATCATGTGAAACTGGAAAAGGCCTTGCAGTCCGCGCTTTCAGCTACTCCACGCAAGCCAGGAACACCGGCTGTAATAGAGCCGACTGCCTCACCTACGGTGCGCAAAAGCAGAAATGATCTGTCTGAACTGAAGGTGATGATCGCTGAACTCAAGCAAGCTCAAGCAGAGCTCAAGCAAGAGATAAAGAAAGATACAGTGGTGTGAAAAACTATTTGCCCCCTTCCTGATTTCTTATTCTTTTGCATGTTTGTCACACAAAATGTTTCTGATCATCAAACACATGTAACCATTAGTCAAATATAACACAAGTAAACACAAAATGCAGTTTTT
>JANRMT010062806.1:3992532-4031283 GCA_026402145.1 Polypterus bichir lapradei
AAAAACTGCATTTTGTGTTTACTTGTGTTATATTTGACTAATGGTTAAATGTGTTTGATGATCAGAAACATTTTGTGTGACAAACATGCAAAAGAATAAGAAATCAGGAAGGGGGCAAATAGTTTTTCACACCACTGTATAAGGAAAAGCGAGAAGGCAAATGAGAAGGCAAGTGAAAAGGCAAATGAGAAGCTGCGACAGGAGCTGCAGCAGGATAATAAAGACTTGGAGAAACGCATATGTATTCTCTTTGAGGCAGTCTTTAAAGATATGCTGGGTAAAATTGAAAAGCACATTCATGAAACCATGTCTAAACTGAGGACACTTGCTGATCAACTGGAGGATGTCAAGGAGACATTCACGACTCTGATTGAAACAGCTGAAAATCTGGCTGCCAGTGCTGAAGAAAAAGCAACAACTGCCAACTCTGAATGCAAAAAACTTGGAGACAGATTTGGAAGCAGAAGGAATAATATTAGAATCGAAGGTCTACCTGAGAATCGAGAAAGTCCAAACCAGGTGAAATTCGCAGCTGAACTATTTTCTAAAATAATTGGAGAGAACTTTAAAGCAGATTCTCAGATAGCAGTGGCTTATCGTGTACGCGGATCAAATACCGTTAGACCTAGATCTTTTATTATTCGCTTCAAAAGATTATTATTTAAGCTAGAGGTGATGGCACTCCTCAGACACAAGCAAGAGATTATATATGAAAATAACCACATCGTATCTTCCCTGATTTCTCTCCTGCAACAGCTACTAAACGTGCAGCCTTCTACAACATTAAACAGCGGTTACAGCAAGCCGATATCAAATACAGCCTCTTGTATCCTGCTAAACAGAAAGTGGAATTGCAAGGTCAATTCTATGTCTTCGCCAGCAAGGAAGAAGCAGAAAAGGAATTAAGAAAGCTGATCCCGACACTATTCTGAAACACAATAGTGAGTCGTAGCCTGTCATGACATGGCAAGGATATATAACCTACTGTCTGATCTGTTTGTAAAGATACGGGTATTATAATTATACATCCTCTTTATTACTCGGACGCTATCTGTTTATGTTTTATTTACAGTTATAGACGTTTATGTTTATTTATTTTTTCTCTACCCTAAAGGAGACTGTTTAACATCATACCCTTGGTTTATTGTTATTGTAATTATTGCATTAAGACTTACTATGCTTATTCTGGACCACTTTCTAACACCATTCCCCGGGGTTTATTATCTGGGTTTATTATCTTAATACTTTCAGATTGCTGAAGATTATGTTTTAAGTTCATAGTTTGTTAATGATTATATTTTAGGCATGTAGTATTTATATATTATAGATTATATTGGCAATAGATATCTCAATTTTTAATCCTAAAACGCTGCTGCATGGGGGCTTGTTTTGTTTTGGACGTTGTGAAGGACAGCTGGGTCCCATGCCCGGCAGAGACGCCCCTGCTGCTTATGTTCCGGGGGAGCCGCCATGGGCAGTCCAATACCTCCCCCGGGACACTTGGTGGTAGCCTCCCTGGCTGACGGTGATTCCCCAACCACCCGCAGGGCTCCATGGGAGATGGAATGCTCCACAGCTTGGTTGGTGCCTGGGGGTTACCGCTAGGGAGGACTGCCTGCTTAAAAACAGCCCTGCTGGACAAGTCTTCAGCCCTACCCGGTAGTGCAATCAGGTCAATCACCTGGAATGCTTCCGGGTGGGCTATAAAAGGGCCCAGCCACCACCACTCGAGGAGCCAGAGTTGGGAGGAAGAAGACGAAGCTTGAGGAGGAGCGGTGGTAAAAGAAAGGAAGAGAATTGTTTTGTGTTTGTGCTTGTGCTTTGGAACTGTGTTTGGGCTGTGTGGTATGGGGAAGACGTGTCCCACAGCTGAAGAAAAATAAAGTCTTTGTGCTTTTTATACGTGACTCTGTGTCCATCTGTGTCGGGCCAGGCGCCTATTTAGCGCCTTTGTTACAACGTACTCTGTCTCTGGGTATGTCAGAGGACCAGGACTGCGTGAAATGGGGTCCAGCCTCATGTGGGGAGGCAAAATGGGAGGGTGGGGGGTTAACGGGGGAGAGAAAGAGAGCAGGCTATATCTTTATCTAATCTATCCTTTTAATCCTTATAATTATAACTACCAATGTAACAATAGGCTGCATGGCAATAACTCTTGGGGAAATAGGAAATTAAGGTTAAAGCTGTCTCACTTCCAGTTAAGACTATAAAATGACATCAAAAATTCAGAATCAATCTCTCCATGATGGGACAGTTAACTTTGTGAGCTGGAATGTTAAAGGCCTGAATCACGAATTAAAGAGAAAGAATGTATTCTCTTACCTAACAGATTTAAATGCTAAAATAGTATTTTTACAGGAGACCCACTTACTAAGCAAGGATCAGTTCCAGCTGCAAAAGGACCGGACTAGCCAAATGTTCCATTCTAGATTTACAAAGAAAACTAGAGGTATGGGAATTCTCATACAAAGAACAGTCTCATTTGTAGCATTAGATGTAGTATTGGATCCTGAAGGGAGATATGTGATGGTCATGGGCAACTTATCTAACTGTAAAATGATTTTGATAAATGCTTATAACTGATCACAACTTATCAGACCCCTGGAGGTTTTTAAACCCAAACTCAAGAAAATATTCTTTCTACTCACCAGTACATCATTGTTACTCAAGAATTGAATATTTCTTTATAGATAATAATTTCTTGCCTACAATTAAATCTTGCAAATACAATGCTATTGTTATTTCCGACCATGCACCTCTGATCTTGGAGCTAAAGTCACACTCACCTCGCAGATGGCGTCTCAACCCACTTCTATTAGCAGACGAGAACTGTACAGAATTTACATCCAAAAAAATCAGTTTCTTCCTAGAGACAAATACATCCTTAGAGATTTCTGCAGGAATACTCTGGGAAACTCTTAAGGCCTTCTTAAGAGAACAGATTATTTCATATCTTTCCCACATAAATAAATTAGAAACCAAGAAAGTATCAGAGCTAAAAAGCGAAATTACTAGAATAGATGAAGAACATGCCAGGCTTCCAAGCAAGGCTCTACATAGGAAAAGGCAGGCTCTGCATTCAGAACTCAACCTCTTGACAACTAAAGAAACTGATCAACTAATTTATAAATCCAGACATCATTACTATGAACACGGAGAGAAAGCTAATAAGCTTTTAACTCAACAAATCCACAAGCAAGAAGTCCACAACGCAATCCCAGTAATCACCAACACGAACGGAGACAAAATCATCGACCATAAAAATATAATGCACACATTTAGAGACTATTATAAATCCTTATATTCTACTGAGTTTAAAGAAAACAGCACACACTCTAATACATTTCTGGATACATTACAGATACCACAAATAGATACTTTTAGTGTGGAGGAACTGGATAAACCTCTGGCGTTATCAGAATTACTAGATGCTATAAAGTCACTTCAAAGCGGGAAAGCAGCAGGCCCTGATGGATACCCTGCAGAATTTTATAAGAAATTCTCCGCTCAGCTACCTCCCCTCCTATTAGCAACATTTACAGAAGCTAGAGACAATCAAACTCTTTCTCAAACTTTTCACCAAGCATTAATCACCGTTTTTCCTAAACAAAATAAGGACTTATTACAATGTGCATCATACAGACCAATTTAACTTTTAAATAATGACGTTAAGATACTCTCAAAAATCATAGCTAGAAGAATGGAGAAAGTGGTCCCTTCGGTAATATCACAAGATCAAACTGGATTTATCAAGGGTCGACACTTATCTTCCAATCTTTGACGCCTGTTTAATTTAATATACTCATCGACAAAGTCAAACACCCCAGAAATATTATTATCATTGGATGCAGAAAAAGCATTTGACATGATTGAATGGAAATACCTTTTTACTACATTGGAGAAATTTGAGTTTGGCCCCAACATTTGTGCATGGATCAAACTACTGTATACTGTACCAATCCAGAAGCCTCAATTTGTATCAACAACATTTGTCCAGACTACTTTAAAATGCAACGTGGTACCAGACAAGGATGCCCCTTATTTGCAATCGCCATTGAACCACTGGCGGTTCACTGTCGTAATACAGATCAGATAAAGGGGATTATCAGAAAAGGACTGGAACAGAAAATGTCTCTATATGCAGATGATATGGTTCTGTATATATCAGACCCACAAAATTCTGTGCCTGCAGTCTTAACAGCACTCATAGAATTTCAAAAGATCTCTGGTCTCAGAATTAATCTGAATAAAAGTGTACTCTTTCCAGTGAATTCTCAAGCAAATAATATTAGATTAGACACCCTACCTTTTATCATTACAAAACAGTTTAAATGCCTAGGGGTAAACATCACAAGTAAACATAAAGCTCTTTATCAACAAAATTTCGCCATCTGCATGGAAAAAATTAAGCAAGACTTGCATAGATGGTCAACCCTTCAGCTGGAAAAATTAACATTATTAAGATGAATATCCTTCCTTAGCTTCTCTTTTTATTTCAAAACATTCTAATATACATAAATAAATCATTTTTAAGAAATTAGATTCAACCATAACCTCATTTATTTGGAATCAAAACATCCACATACATGGATGGACCCTACAAAGAACTAAGGCAGAAGATGGCATGGCTCTACCCAACTTTCAGTTTTATTACTGGGCAGCAAACATACAAACTATAAAAACCTGGACATGGACACAAATAGATGAACATATACAGGCTTGGTCCGAAATAGAAATAAAATCCTGCAGTACTTCTTTATATTGTTTGCTTTCTACCCCAATAAATGCAATTTATCGCCAATATACTAACAACCCAATTGTGCTTCACTCACTCAGAATATGGGACCAATGTAGGAAGCATTTTAAGATAAAGAAGCTTTTATCTGTGGCACCTCTGCATGAGAACCACCTTTTTTCCAACCTATGCAGTTTTTAATGTCTGGAAAACATTTGGGATTAAATCAACTTAGAGATGTGTACATAGACAACATCTTTGCAGCCTATGAACAATTACATTCCAAATTTAACTTTCCTGCAATACATTTCTTTACTACCTTGAAATCAGAAACTTTGTTAAACAGAACCTGCCCAATTTTCCCTACCTCCCACATACCTTGATTCTGGAAAAAATATTGATCAGTCTTGGGTACTCGGACAGCATTTCTGCAGTATATAAAATCATTTTACAGTCCCTCCCTTTCAAAGATCCAAGAGGGCAGTGGGAAAAGGATCTCTCACTCAATATTTCAGAAAAGGAGTGGAAGGTAGCAATACAGAGAATCCACTCAAGCAACATATGTGCAAAGCATACAATTACTCAACTCAAAATTATATATCAAGCACATCTGTCTCGCTTACAATTGACCAAAATGTTTCCAGGGCAAGAACCAACCTGTGATAGTTCTCACTAGGCCACATGTTCTGGACCTACTCTAAATTAACATCATTGTGGACCAAAATCTTTAAATGCCTATCAGACAGCCTTGAACTCACAATCCCTCCTAATCCACTAGCAGCTGTGTTTGGGGTACTCCCAGGTGGGCTTAAAGTGGAGAAGGACTAACAAACTATTCTAAGTCAATGGGTAACTGATGTATACTATTTGAAACTGGAAAAAATCTAATTCTCACTTAGAGGATCTGTGCAGATCTTTTTCAAAACCTGGCAGGATCTAATCAATAACATTTTACAATAAGCTTTTAAAGCACTGAGGAAGCAGATTCTCTCCCTTTTTTTCTTCTCCATTTATCTTTATTCACTTATTAGTTCACTGATTTACTTATTTTTACTAGCGTTAAGTTTTACTCTGGTAGCTTAGCTCTCTTTCTCAGGGGTGGGGGTTGATTTGTTTTCTTATTTTTGTAAAAATTGATTTATTTGTATGGAATGTTGTGTGATTTCAATAAAATCCAAAAAAAGAAAAAAAGAAGCACTATGAAAAATATCCCAGACACAGGGGAAAATGCTTTGAGTGTCAAGAGTGGGGGTGCTAGTAGAAGCACTGTTCCCTGCAGGGACTGTAAAGACCTGTTGTTAAAAGAATAGAAATTGTGTACATTCAACTATTAATCTCTTGTTTATGATCACAGAGTCAGGTTTTAAAGTTGATTGCCTAAAGGTCTACCAGAAACAACAGAAACCAAATAACCCTCTATCCATGTCTTCAATTTGACTGAAGGACTACTCATTGCCTTTGCATTCTAGCTGAGAGCTAAGGTCTAGTAGAGAATCAACGAGTGTTGCAGAGTGTTGTTTAGATTTTTCTGATTTATGGTCATTTTTGCTTTGTTTTTGGATTTCTATCTTTGAATTATGATCTAGACTTATTAGCGTTGGGTTGCTTTTTTTGGTATACCATTTTTATGATTATTTTGTACCTTCTTTTTTCTTTGGCCTACTAGGTTTTGTTCTTTTTTTACACTGTTTCAATGTTTGTTGCAAAAGCTAGAAGTTTATGATCATATTCTCTCTTCAAACATAATCTTGTGTTATTATGTGTTAGCCAGGGTCCACTATCCTATGCTTAAATTTCTTTTTTTTTTTTTTTGACAATTTTGTTATTTTTAAATTATTTAGTACACTTGTTTATTTTAATGTTATTGCAAATATGTTTTTTTTATTTTTATAATGCATTCAATAGTTTTGTTAATTTTTGGGTTTCTATGTGGGCATGCATGTTCTGCCATGTCTCTTATGTTTTGTGGTTGATTCCCCAAGAAGCAAAGAATTCCTCGGTGGTACATTGAATGTGCTTGATGTTTGTGAGATCTCCTCTTTATGTTTATTGTATATTGTTAATTTTCTGTTTTTTTGACATTTTTCTACTCTCTTTAAAAATGTTGTCTTTTATTTAACATATTGAGTCTTCGTTAGTATGAAATGGCTTTTAGGCAACTGTTTTTTTGAGCATTTTGCTCACTAATATCTCGCTTTTTTGATACACAGTTGGAGTTGTTGGGTGAGGTGGAACTCTACCAACTAGATACGTAACAGTTGTCACAAAAAATTTCAGTTTATGTTAACCTGACAAATGAAGACTAAAGTCATGAAATTTAATTGTGACTATCTTTTGTAACCTGAAATATAGATTACAGATACACAAAAAAACAAAAAATGTGAAAATATTGTCAGTTTCATGTTTATTATTAAAGAGGTCTAGGAGATGTTAAATGATAACTTACAGTCCTCTTACTTGAGAACAGGTGCTTACAGTAGTTATTATATTCATCATAAATATATTTGCAAATGCTGAAATCTTTAATTTCTTGTAACTCTACCAATTTTACATTATATAGTGGTTTATATTGGGAACAACACCTGCACTTCTCTTTAGAGGTTTTTGCAAACCAAGAACAATCTTTGTAGCACTGTGAGGCTCTATTGCACAGTAGTAAATGGCAGAATCAGAAAGAGATGGTGTTATGGTCAGTGATCCAGACTTTGATGAAATATTTATGGCGAGTTGAAACTTATCAGAAGCATCGCCTTGCTTGTTGTCTGAAGATGTAACTTTGTTGATATATTTTAACTTCTGATTATTGGTTTGCATGTACCATTGCATTGCATAAAAGTTACTTATTGTATAGTTGCATGAAATTTTGAATGATTCTCCTTCAACAGCCTGCAGAGATTCTGGACTTTGATTCACAGTGTCTTGACTAAAAGCACCTAAAATGATAACAAAGCAAAGGCTGAAATAAAATTAGCAGAAAAATTGTTCTGCTTTCATTTGGTTAGCTTTTAATTCATTAATGTAATTAAAATGATTTACCTACCTTGGAAAAAGAAATATAAAATATAGCACACAATCATGGTATGAAATTCTTTCTTCTTTCTTTATGAGGTGATTATGATTAATGTTTAAAACAAGCATGATTATATCTGTCTTCACCCACTTTCTGTTAGGTGTTTAAAGAACACTCCCACCCACCACTCCATATAAGAGCACAACTAAAACAGGAACTACTGTAATACTCCAAAAAAATATATTATATATTGTACACTTTGCTCAGTTTGTTTGTATAATTTCTTTAGTATTCTAATAGTCTTGAAGATACATATTTAATTAAATTATTTAAATATGCAATTGATTGCAAAGGTTTGTGCACAGTAAAAAAGACATTGGTTCAGTTCACAATAAGCAACAGTCTCCTCTTTTCTTTAAGTTCACAGTACTTCTTTTTGCACATCTTGCTCCATTACTTCATATTAGCTGCCATGAACATGCTGAAGATTGTTCGCTATAGATTTCTATGTTAAAAACCATAACCAGGAGATGGAAATGTTACTGAGGGTTAAGACAAAATCAGAGCCAAAAAGCATACACAAACTTCTAAGCCTAAACTGTGCACCCTTAACCTAAAATAACTAAAATTCATAGCTGAAATCAAAGTTAAAAATACATGCTGAAAATTCTCAACATTCTCATACCCTGTGTAAATTAAAAAATACATCTTGCAACAGTTACTTCAGTTGGATCTTTATAAGCAGTTAATATCATACTATGTATGATATATGATTGGTCAAAGATGGAATTCAGTCATGTAATCTCTGGTTGCTAGTGATGAGTGAACCCTGCAAAGTTTTCTTTGCTGTGGGTATGGTGAAATAATAGAATCACAAACTATGCCAAACTCTGCAAAATGCACTGAAGTCAATGGGGAAGGAGGAACTGAGCTAGTTTTGAGTGGAGTATAATGGTGCAATGGTGTTTTAAGTGTCTCTGAGGGTTAAGAACAGATTGTAGTAGTCAAAAATGTGATCTGAGCTTTAAGACAACAGTGCTAACCTCTGTACCACTATGTCTTGTAGACATGTGACATAGACAGAAGGAATAGCACAAACAAAATACAACCACAAACTAGCAATAACTAATTAAAATATAGACAATTGCTCTCATTGAATTCTGGTTCTTGGGATCACACATTGGCCATGCCACAAAGCAGTGACATATGACTGGCTCACCCCATTGTTTGGTGCAGCTGTGGGTGGAGCTAGAGTATCTGTTTTGTTTACAATTTATCTGCGCATGTGCTTTTTTGTTCATGCTAATTCAATAATTGTCTTTTGTTTTCTGATAAGGGGAGGGTAAGAGAAACGCTCTTTTAAGGCATGTTTTGAGATTGTAGCTGGGCACATGGCTAATTTATATGTATAAGCAGTGATGCAGTGCTGTCTTACCAGTGCACAGTAATCAGTGTTATATATCTAACGACAATACTCATAATATTTTTCTTATAATCAGCTAATGTACCCATCAAATACAAGTACTGTAAGTTTATTAATTTATTTTTTTAAACGTAAGGATGAAATTAATGGAAATCCTGTGGTGTTTCTCATCCCTTGTGGCTTCAGGACCCACTTTTACCTTTTTAAGTTCACTGATGACCCACATACAGCAGTCAAAGAGCTGGGTGTGATACAACTACGAGTGGAAGAGCTGGGTTTCCGCGATGGCAAGATCAGCAATGATCTTACAGTAAGCATACATCAAAATTCTGTGCATGCCTACTACAGCTCTTTGATGTCACACTGGCCACGCAAAGCATCATGAGGTGTTTGGAAAATAATATTTGCCTAAGCCGTCTGTACGACATATTTCCAGGAAATGCAGCATACAAATACAGCATATTCACTGTGAAAAATGCTTTGGCTAATTTTGCCAATCAACACTACTGGTTACACTGGAGAAAAGGAGTGTAACTCTGGAAAAATGCTTTTAGTTTAGTACTGCTCATTTCACATTGTATTTTTCCATGCTTGGTTTAAAAACAAATTCTTAACTTTGTTTTACTTTTTTGTTTGATTTTTTAATTTGCTTGGAAAGATGTTTATTTTACATCAGTATGCTATATCATATTTTGCATTAGTTTGTGTCTGATTTATATTAAAGCAGTGTCTGATTCAGCATCCAGGAGAACCTTGCACTTGGCATATGTTTAAGAAACAGTGATGGAAAAGCATATTGGATGAAGGGGTTTTGAGAGTTATTGTGCCAATAAACTGTTTTATGTTGCATAGAAATACATCAGACAACTCTGCTGAGAACTATAAAGAATGAAGAGCTAAAGTGACGGCAACCAGTCATTTTTATAATCAGAGGATTTAATATGAATGTGGACATAGAGATGTACTGTAATAGAACTGCAAATTTAATTGATCAATACATTTTTAAATACCTTATGTTATAAAAACTATGCAGCATGTCAAGGTGTTTTACAAAACAAGCTCAAGTAAAACACAGTATCAGAAATACAAAACAAAAAATGACAAAAAAAATATATAGCAATGGCAGAAGAGAAGTATAGAGGTACTCTATAGAGGTAAACTACTGTAACGATCTGGGAAAGAAATTGCCACTGTGTTCTAAAAAATTAATAAAAAAAGGGGGATGCAAGGAGTGCTGTAGAGAGGGGCGGTCAGAGGAGACACAATTGCCACTCTTAATAAGCAACTTCTAAGGTGCTGGGGAGGAGGGACTTTGGAAAGGAGGTTCAGGAAAAGAGTTTTTAATTCGTTGTGTGGGGTGGTTTTAGTTCAGTGCTTGTTTGTATGTCCTGACTACGTTGTTTTGTCAAATCAGAAGAAAAGAAATAAAGCCATTGTTTAGTTTTTTTTTTTTGGACAATTACCACCACTTGCTTGTGAGATTTATTTGCAGCCTGGTAAGGGATATTACACTGGTGTCAGAAGTGGGATGAGGCATCCCATTGAGACGGCTACTGCAAGAGACAGAGGACGTGAAAATCGTTGACAAAGAATTTCCTCCTCCACCCTGGTGGTTACTGCAGTGCAAAGAAGAACCTGTGGACAAACATGAAGAACTGAGAGGCGCAAGGGAACTGCATGATTTACCAAGGTTGAAACCGGGACGCTACGATGGGACGGGCAGCTGGGAAGCCTTTTGGAACAGGTTTAAGGTTGTTGCAGAGGCGAATAGGTGGGGGGTCAAGGATCTAGCAGTGCAGTTGGTGGCGGTGTTGCAAGGGGAGGCCTTGAAAACCCTTGAGGATGTTCCGTGGGAGGATTTAATGCACTTAGGACTGCCTTTGAAATCCATTGAGTGGCATTTCTCTGGAGCCCAGAATAGTTGCTGGACGGAAAGGACAAAATCGACAAAGGAGTCCGGGTTGGCCACAGCGCCAGCAAGTAGGGGGTGTGCCAGCCGAAGTTTATGTTCTCAAAATGTTTTAGCCACACCAGGGGAGTTCTTCCTGAGGGTGCCTCTCCCAGGCACAACACATGGTCGCACAGGGGCTGGCGGCACATCCTTTCCTTCTACCTTTTGCGAACCTCCGTATAGGCTGATTCCCCCTCACATACAAATTCGAACTCTACAGCACGCTTGAGCGCCTCTTCTAGAGTTGCTGGTCGGGCAAGGTGAGCATAGTGGAGCAGCGTTTTAGGCTCAAGTCCACGGAGAAATGTGTCACGTGCCAATTCGTCCTGGACCCCACGGGGAAAATGTGCATAGGCTCCCCCCAACAGTCCCTGCACTTCTGCGGCAAACATTCCCAGATATTCTCCAGACCTCCAAGTTCATTCGAGCAGTGCACTTTCCAAGCCCTGAAGGATACCAGGCTCCCATCTTGGCCCCACCTGACCCTGCCCTGCCTTTTGTTTTAGACACGGATGCCAGCAATGTAGGCCTAGGGGCTGTCCTGTCACAAACATACTCCCAGGGAGAACGGGTAGTTGCTTATTTCAGCTGAGCCCTTAGCAGAGAAGAAAGAAACTACTGCGTCACACGGAGAAAGTTCCTGGCAGTACTGGAAGTGATCTGGCATTTTCGACACTATGTACAAAGGAATGCATTTACACTGTGCAGCGACCACGCATTCTTCCAATGGCTGATGTCTTTTAGGGAGCCAGAGGGGCAAGTGGCAAGGTGGATGGAATGGCTACAGTCAATTCAATTTGAAATCCAAAATTGCCGGGGAGGGTCAACATCACAATGCAGACATGCTATCCTGCAGGCCATGTGCTCAGATGAACTGTGACTACTGCTGCCGTCAGAAAAACCAAGAGCAAACAAGGGAGGTGAGACACAGTTGCTCCATGTTAGTGCTGCCTAAGGGGAAATGTGATTGGGAGTTTTGGCAGAACCAGGATCCAGAGATAAAGAAAGTTAGAGCCTGGGTGCCAGACAATCATCGACCTAATTGGGAGGAGGTAGTCCCAGAGGGTATGACTGTTAAGGGTCTCTGGGCTCAGTGGGACAATTTGGCCATTGGGGATGGGGTGCTGATGAGAATATGGTGAGCCCCTGCCACTGGAGAGGTCACTTGGCAGGTGATAGTGCCAAAGGGGAAACAGGGTGATATTCTTAAGTTGGTACATGTGGGTGTGGGTGGGGTCTGGCCACTTTGGGGTCAGTAAGATGCTGAAGCGGCTCCGACAGATGTTTTACTGGGGGCGGTGCCAACGAGATGTTGAAGATCACTGCCGCCATTTCTATGTGTGCAGGGAAAAGGACCCTCCGAACAATCAATTGCCCCACCTTCAACAATATGAAGTTGGTCTGCCTATGGAGCAGTTTGGGATAGATATATTGAGGCCTTTTCCCCGTTCTCGGATGAGGAAAAGGTACATCCTTGATGGGTAGACTGTTTCTCCAAGTGGCTGGAGGCTTACCCTATCCCTAACCAAGATACGGAAACCGTGGCTACTGCCCTGGTTGAGGGCATGTTTAGTAGGTTTGGCAAGACGCTAGAACTCCATTCAGACCAGGGGTGTAATTTTGTGAGTAAATTTTTTCATCATCCGTGTGACCCCCCACACGTTCGAAAAATGCGCACCCCTCCGCTTCACCCCCAGAACGATGGTTTGGCCGAGCGATTCATCCATACCTTATCTGCTCAGTTAGCTATGGTGGTAAACAAGGACTAACGCGACTGGGATCAGCAACTGCCTTTGGTTCTCCTGGCATACCGGACAGCAGTGCAGAAGTCTATGCAATGCACCCCTGCCAGGTTGATGCTGGGTCGTGAATTGAGATCCCTGGTCTCTCTCGAATATGGTTTGCCGCCAGAAAGAGGAAAACAGCAGTCTGGACCTGAGTATGCCCACTGTCTTCAGGACTGAATCGACAGGGCTCACGCATTCACACGGGAGCATCTGCACAAGGCTGGCATTACCCAAAAGCGGCATTATGACATCAGAGCAAGGGAACACCTGTACTCCTCCGGTGACCAAGTGTGGGTGTATAGTCCCTGAAGAAAAAAGGTCACTCCCCCAAACTTGGCAGTGTGTGGGTGGGTCCTTGCCAAGTGCTTGAGCACGTGGGCAAAGTGGTATACTGGGTGCAGATGTCACCAAGGGGACATTGAGTGTTTCTGCATCAGGATCGGTTGGCGCCTAACCAGGGAAGGTTTGGTGTTGATGAAAGGATCGAGGCACCAGCCGACCGGGATGTAAATAATGAACAGCCCGATTTGGCACTGGAAACAGTAGGAAGAGAAATGCCTTCTACATGGATGTCACGCATCCTGAACAGCCCAGACGAGACATCTGATTACCAGCTCATTATAAACATTTTGAAATGTTCTCAGGGGCAAGGAGCTAATGGGGGAGGCAGTGTAACAATCTGGGAAAGAAACTGCAACTGAGGCAGTGTGTTCTAAAAAAAAGCAGGGCTGCACAAAGTGCTGTGCAGAGGGGCGGGCAGGGGAGACACAACTGCCACATTTAATAAGCATCCCCTCGGGTGCTGGGGAGGAGGGACTTTGGATATGAGGTTCAGGAAAAGAGTTTTTAACTGGTCGTGTGGGGTGGTTTTAGTTCAGTGCTTGTTTGTTTGTCCTGGCTATGTTGTTTGGGGCCTGTTAAGTCAGAAGAAAAGAAATAAAACCATTGTTTACCACCACTTGCTTGCAAGTCATGCACAATCTCAGATTGTCACAAAAGTCACAAAAAATTACACTGGAAGTCTTTATTGCCCAAAATCTAGTATTTATACTACAAAATATAAAAAACTAGCACTTAAAAATACTAATAGGGTTCACTGAAGATCCTAAAACAAATCCATGGTAACCTATGAAAGTCAGTGGCACTTGACTTAAGGCAGGAAACAGCATTAGACAGGGTGCCAGTCCATCAGTGGCACCACTCACTTACTCACACAGACTCACTGGGAGCTGCCAATCAACCTAACCTACGGATCTTGGTGGTTGTAGGAGTAAAAACTAAATGTATAATGGTGTATGATGTATCTGCTTTACAAGAATTTAGGATTATTAGCCCTTGGAAAGATTTATCCTAAAATGCATTGGCCTACAAGACATGATGTCTTACCTGGACACTATTGTATATTAGTATGGACGATATCATGGCTTTAACACACATTTTAAATGGATTGTTAATAATTTGTCTGACTACCAAAAATTGTTAAACTGTAATTACGGAAGTAAATATGCTCAAGTTGTATTGAAGTGGGAAGCCATTGGTGATTTGTTTTATGTTTGGAGGTCTGTAAATATATTACAAGATTTATGTAAGCAGTCTGCTGTTTCCCAAATTTGTTGTTGAATATAATAGACATCAATATTAAGATGGTTTAAATATTAGTAAAAATAGAATACCTGGAGAAAAATCCATATAGACACTGAGAGAATGTGCAAACTTCACACAGACAACATCTGGGAATGTGATTAAAATACAAAATCTGCATACAGCATCTAAAATATAATGTGCCTAAAAATGGCTAAAGGAATATAGTGCAATTATCCCTTAAAATTCGTTGGGGTTAGGGTCGCGTGAATACTGTAAATTTCTGGTTTATTGCACTAAATAAGCTTCAAAAAGTTGTGAGAAATGGGAGACAATGATTACTGTGCAAGCAAATCACATGTGTTTGGTTGACTGCTGAGACAAGATGTGTGGCGTCTCCCAGATAAAGTGCATATCTCAGCAGTTCTTTAGTGAACTGTAACTCTTCACAAAATTAAAATGATTTTAATAAATGTGTGTGTATATTTATGGTAGCAAATTATATAAATGTTTCATAGTTCAGATACATCCATCTATTATCCAACCCACTATATCCTAACTACAGGGTCATGGGGGTCTGCTGGAGACAATCCCAGCCAACACAGGGCGCAAGGCAGGAAACAAACCCCGGGCAGGGTGCCAGCCCACCGCAGGGCACATACACACACCCACACACCAAGCACACACTCGGGACAATTTAGAATCGCCATTGCACCTAACCTGCATGTCTTTGGGCTATGGGAGGTAACCTGAGTACACCCACGCAGACACGGGGAGAACATGCAAACTCCATGCACGGAGGACCCGGGAAACGAACCTGGGTCTCCTAACTGCGAGGCAGCAGTGCTACCCACTGCGCCACCATGCTGCCCATTTCAGCTACAGAATAAATTAAAAAAACAAAAAAGTGCAAAAAGATAAACACAACACATTCCATTTTCACAGATGCAGATGATGGTGGTGTAGTTAAGAAATGAAATCCCCTGTGAACAGTCAAAGTTTTGACCTACTGTGATGACAGTGTAATTGAAGATTTGTAGAAGCTGGAACTAGAACAAAAATCCAGACAAAACTGAAATCAGATTGTTGTAAATGTAATCTAATTGTGTAGTAAAGAATTGACATACAAAGACACCACTGATTGTGATCCTGACAGATTCTTATGGCTCACTTTTAAAACTAGCGCTCTCATCTTGTTGCACCCAGCATCTCTTGCGGCAACCTAAAAGCTGCCCAATGACGCAGTACTCCCAGAGTTGCTGGAATTTGCAGTGTGGAAGCAAACAACTCCCCTGATGAAGACAGGACAAGTTCAATCAATTAGATTTTTATTCAGTGACAGAGGAGTATGTGGATTCTTGGTTGCAAGGCAGTTACATTTTTTTCAATTGGCTTTTTTTATAAATTCTTCTTCCTCCCACTTCCCCTTATTTCTTAAAAATAAACATAATATCAATTACTTAAGCATTTTGTTTTAGTACGCTAATGGGACATCTGTTCTTATTTTTTTCTCTGATCAGATAGACCCTAAAAAAGGAAAGGTCATCTTTCCTGTGTTCAATAGACACATTCCTAAAGAAACTGGAAATTATCCTCGGTCAGCTTACTGCACCCTGTGTTATGACAGACGCCTGTATGAATAATCCGCCATTAGAGCAAAACAATTGCAATTGCTTGCAATTTGTCTTTCACAGCAGTCAATTTAATAGCACTGCTACTGCATCATCTGCAAATTTCCACAATTGGTCACAAAATTTGCAAAATAATTTCCATTTAATTATTGATGCCAAACCCATGAATAGGCAGATCAATGAATCATACTGTAAGCCCTCAAATCGCAAGGGAGAATAGTTGCTTCTAATTAAAACACAACCCAAGAAATAAAAATATGATGAGTACTATAAATCTTGGAAAACTGTGTGACCTAATATATCATATGACTTAAGCAATTTATGGCTACTGCCATAGCACATGTAAACAATATAGCTGCAGCCATGCAAAAATATCAGAAAATTGAAGTAAGTGCAACAAGGAATTCATTCAAAATGGTGCAGTGATGTTGTCACAGATGTAATGTTAAAAATAATAAACACAATAATAAATACAACACACATTTATAATTTCATGTTCAAGTTTATATTAAAGTTAAAATTTTAACCTGTTTATCTATCTAACATGCAACATATTGCAACTCTCCAGCACCACACTCAGGTACAACTAGCCAAATATCTAGCTTACCTTGAAGCCTCTAGACTCTTTTTAATATGTGTGTTGCTACATGTTATATAGTGCAATGAAATTTATTTTGTGATTTCCTGTGTTTTTCACATATTTTTCAGGTCTTCAGCCAAAATCTTATCTAGATAAAGGGGACCTGAATGAAAAAATAGCTTTTTTACTAAAAATAATATTTTTACTTAACTCTTTTACTCTTGTGACAGTAGGGGTCAGTATCGCTCCCTTGAACCCTCAGGTACCATGCCAGACACCAGGAAAAAGTGCAATATTTCTTTGTTTTATTATAATAATTATGTTCACCAAGCACCCTCCACTCCACACTATTCATTAACCAAATACAATACTAAATAATCAATAAACCAATCCTCCACTCCCAGACGCGTTGCCCACCTACCACCCAGCTCAGCTCGCCGTCTGGGAGCTCCCACAGTCCTTTTATACTCCCTGACCCGGAAGTGTTCCTGGCCAACAGTCCACAAGTCCTTATTCCTTCCGGGTCAGGGTAAATAGTACTTTTTTCTTCACCCTGGAAGCCCGTCGTTCTTCATGTGACGAACTTCCGGGTCATAGTGCACAAATGAGTCTACTGGCCTCCCGACAGCGACTCCCAGTGGTCTCCAAGGTATCCAGCAAGGCTGTGCATAAAAACTACATAGTCAATGAGGCCCTGCTGGAATTCGGGACCCGTCTATGCTCTCGCGAGAGCTCCTCCTGGCGGCCTGGGGGTGAGGGCTGGAATATGAAGCCAGCCATCCATCACACTCTTTTTTTTACATCTTTTGTTGAATAAACAAAGTTATGCAACACCTATTACACAACTACTAGTACTTTGTGGAAAAGTAAAAGTCCCCTTTTACACTTAATAACTGGTTAAGCAATGCGTAGCTGAAATGACTGTAACTAAACACATTCTATAATTCAGTATCAGTCTTTCACATTGCTGGGGAGGAATTTTAGCTCACTCATTATTGTAAAACATTAGCATATTTGCAAGCATAAACTTGAAACTTGGGATTGACTCATTTCTTTCTGAAATGCAGCACCTGTTGGGTTAATGTGTGTGCATGGGGTAAAATGTATTTAGACACATTTTGCTTCTTTCCCTTCAATAAAACGTATTCACAAAAAATAGCGCCTGCAGGCCACTTAGAATGCTTTTGCATTTGTTGATTATCATTTGAACTTCTCAAAGTTATATAATCAGAATGGACAATTCTTGAACCTCTTTTCTGATCTTTTGCGATTGGACTGACTAATTGAAAACATCTTATTTTCTTTCTTGTCCATATTCTGTTGCACATACTTTTCAGTCCCTTCCTGGAAGGACAGAAAAACAGATGTCAAGACATGTAGAGTTCTTAATTTTCTTTTTGGTAGATTCCTGCGTGCCTTCAATATGTTTTCTATAGGAAGCACTGGAAACTGTAGCTCTCAGCATTTCGACTGACATTGCAAACCTACTGAAGAACCTTGAAATCAGAGCTTCAGCAACAGTCTGTCCTCTAGCCACTTGGTAAAGCAGTTCAGGGTGACTAGCACAAATGATTACCGAATTCTGAGTGGGGAAATTGAAAATGTAACAGGGGCAATAGAACCTTTCTGAGGTCTTTTCCTGGCTGTGTGGGCATCATACCTGCATCTGCCTCCTCAATGACAAACACCTCCCTCACTGGTACAGTCTTAGTGACTACAAAATGGCCAGCTCCAGGCATTGTTACTGGTCATTGATAAATGCAATCATATGTCTCTTAATTGACAACCAACTATTTTGTTTTCATACCTTCCACATCTCGCTTTCCCCAATTCAGGCAAATTTTTGTGTTCACAATTTTCTACCTACAGATACAAAATTGATACATGCAAAGAAGTATGTATGATCTTTCCTCATCATTTCTCTTTCTTGCATTTACGATGTGACAAATTTGAATATGTCCTGCGTTAAAAACAGTTTAAAGTAGTGCAGCAGCCCGTTGGTGTCCATATGGTCTATGGACTTGTTTATACTTACCATGTAAAGCCAGTGCATGCTTTCAGTGAACTGCATTTACACTTGTGGAAGTCCATTACATTGCTACATTGATATTCTAATAGTCTGTAGGTGACAGTGTTTCATCAATGTGGCATACTTAACAATTTCAATGTATAGAGAAAGTGAGACTACACTAATTGAAGAAGAGTTTTGCCTGTTATTGAATATTTTAACAGGAAAAAAGGAGATTTTCAGGCTGATTAACCAAAAATAACAAAAAGAGGGCGAATAAGATTTTCTCGTAAGTGGGTGACCTACATGAAGAACAAACACACTTCAGATATTTTTGCATGTCTTCATTGTACATTGATGACATGTTGTGTCATATTCAGCTCTTGGTTTATCATTCTTGCACCAATGTAATCGACCTTTCCTTGAAATTGACCATTTTGGTTGCACAGCGCAACATCTGCATTGCTGTTTAGTTAAAAATTATTTGTACGAGGGAGTGTGTTACTGTGTTTAACATCATTTTTGTCATGCAGCCTTCACAACCAATACAGAAGTGTTTAGTATAAACCATGCTTATTAGGGCACATCTGCCTGGATATTTTGGTTTTATTTATTTTTACACATATGATGCACATCCGAGATAGGTATCTGTTCACACTCATGTTGGATTTGGATCAAAATTAATTTTAATAACCAAACAAAAAACCTGATATGAACCAAAAGCTGGAAACTGGAAATTACTCACTTTTAGTTGCAGTGTGAACATAGCCAACTATATATACCTATGACAATAACTCAGCAGACGAAGACAGCTTTCTGAAGTTAATTTTGTTGCAAAATAATGTCAGAGGTGGACATTTTTTGTACACTGGGTAGTTTTGTTTCTCTCTTAGGAAAAGGAACATATAAATATTACATTTAAAACACAGTAGATGAAGAGGCAATAGGCACCATTGTTGGTACTGGGGTGAGAAGTTAACAGACAAATTTCCTGGGTAATCCTGTTACTGATTATTGTGATGGCTGTCTACATGATATAGGTATTTTCTGTCTTGCAAAAGAATCACCGGTTCGAAGTTTTAACTGCT
Organism: Polypterus bichir lapradei; assembly: GCA_026402145.1. Lineage (NCBI taxonomy): Eukaryota > Metazoa > Chordata > Cladistia > Polypteriformes > Polypteridae > Polypterus > Polypterus bichir. The sequence continues at coordinate 4,012,327 of JANRMT010062806.1, forward strand.
TGAATATACAAACAATACAAAATTGTGATAAAGAACTGCTCCTTCCTTGCAAAATGCTTATATTTACCTGATTTAGAAATGAACATATCTGAGAATATTGGTTTCTAATCAGGATATGTGTACTCATTGAGAGTTGGTAACAATACTATCAGACACCTGACACAGTAACAATGACATGTGTCTAAAGGAGCATTTTTAGTTATTGTATCCTTCCAGCACAGAGAGGACAATTAACTTGAATGCACACAAAAGTGTTAAGTTTTTTGTCTTACCTGTCTGTTTGTGGCCTTACTACATATTTGATTTCTTTGTGTTCAGAGATACATTTTGCCATCGGGCTCACTGTGCTGAGGTATATAGAGTTGTAAATTTTGTGATTATGTTGCAAAAACAAAGAAACAAAAATAATATAAAAAGGTTATGGTGTAAGTTCTCCTGGTAATTAGCCATTTATTCCTGTTTCAAAAGTAGCAAATTACCAAATTCATTCTTCTTGTCACCTTTTCTATCTCTCTGTCTATCTATCCTACTTTAGACCCTGGCTTCTCTTTTTTGGGTATTAAAATTTTATTTGATACAAATGGTTAAAAAAGACATTAAAATACTAACCCAGATTTTTTTTACCCTCCACATGCACATTTTGTGTAGCAATACCTTAATAAGCACTGAATAAGTGTAAAATAAAAAAAAAAGCAAAAGAGGAAAAATGTCCAAGAACTCAGATAATGCGTATTTCCTTCTCTCATCATGGGAACAGATTTCAGGATTAGAGTTTAGTGAGATAAAATGGATATTGGAAACCTGAATTTAATCCAATATTTTATGTTTGAGGAGGGAAAGAATAGCTTTGGTAAAGTTAAAATGAGGGACTTTTATTTTTTTTAACAAAAGCCAATCTGAAATAAAATGTCAAAAGGGATTTTGACCTCTGCTTCTCTTCCCCCTGGCAGATCCAAATCATATCCTAAGTGTTAACTCATTCCAGCCAGAGGATATGAGGAAGCTTTAAACCCAATCCCAGCGTCACTTCCAAATCAATTCAAAAATCACTTTAATTGTTATTGTTTCTCCACAAATGACAACCTAGAACTTTAAAAAGTTACCTTAGTGGTGGGTGCAGATATTCGCTATCTGCATGTCTCTCTAATGTTCTTACACGATTGGGCCTTACAGTATGTTGTTCTCCCAGACTGGCTCTGTGCCAACTGATCTGTTAAAATTGTAACATAGTCTCTGCTTTCTGTGTTAGGAATGGCTTTCTTTTCAGCCAACCCTAGTATTCTGGAAAATGCTAGTTTGTCTGCTGTCTAATGTAGTAAGGAAACATTTCATGCAACCCCCGAGGTCATAACACTTTTTATCGTGCAGGCTAATATACCTCTAGCATTCTCTGTGCTTGTACAATGGAATTTAAAAGATTTTGCCTGCTAGTTGCTGTCACTCCACCTACCTGTGGAATCTACCATTGCTGTATGCCATCCTGGTGATAGATAGATAGATAGATAGATAGATACTTTAATAATCCCAAGGGGAAATTCACATACTTCAGCAGCAGCATACTCATAAAAAACAATATTAAATTAAAGAGTGATAATAATGCAGGTATAACAGACAGTAACTTTGTATAATGTTAACGTTTAACCCCGGGAGGAACTGAAGAGTCGCATAGTATGGGGGAGGAACAATCTCCTCAGTCTGTCAGTGGAACAGGACAGTGGCAGCAATCTGTTGCTTAAGCTGCTCCTCTGTCTGGTGATGATACTGTTCAATGGCTGCATTGGATTCTTCATGATTGACAGGAGCCTGTCGCTCTGCCATAGATGTCAAACTGTCCAGCTCCATGCCCACAATAGAGCCTGCTTTCCTCACCAATTTGTCCAGGCACGAGGCGTCCCTTTTTTTTATGCTGCCTCCCCAGCACACCACCGCGTAGAAGAGGGCGCTTGCCACAATTGTCGGATAGAACATCTGAAGCATCTTATTGCAGATGTTGAAGGACGCCAGCCTTCTAAGAAAGTATAGTCGGCTCTGTCCTTTCTTGCACAAAGCATCAATATTGGCAGTCCAGTCCAATTTATCATCCAGCTGCACTTCCAGGTATTTATAGGTCTGCACTCTCTGCACACAGTCACCTCTGATGATCACGGGGCCTATGAGGGGCCTGGGCCTTCTAAAATCCACCACCAGCTGGTGTTCAGTTGTAGGTGGTTTGAGTCGCATCATTTAACAAAGTCCTTGATTAGGTTCCTATACTCCTCCTCCTGCCCACTCTTGATACAGCCCACGATAGCAGTGTCGTCACCGAACTTTTTGCACGTGGCAGGACTCTGAGTTGTATTGGAAGTCCGATGTATATAGGTTGAACAGGACCAGAGAAATTGCAGTCCCCTGCGGTGCTCCTGTGCTGCTGACCACAATGTCATACCTGCAGTTCCCGAGACGCACATACTGAGGTCTGTCTGTAAGATAGTCCATGGACCATGCCACCAGGTATGAATCTACTCCAATCTCTGTCAGCTTGCCCTTGAGGAACAGAGATTGGATGGTGTTGTCTCTCGATTGTGGCACTGTGATGATCAGACAGTGATGATCTTCATACCATCCCACACTTCCTTCATGCTCTTATTCTGCAACTTCTGCTCCAGCTTTCTCCTGTACTACTCCTTCGCCACCCTGAGCTGGACTCGGAGTTCCTTCTGCATGTGCTTAAGCTCATGCTGATCACCGCCTTTAAAAGCCCTTTTTTCTGGTTCAAAAGGCCCTTGATGTCACTTGTAATCCATGGCTTGTTAGCATAGCAGCGTACTGTTCTTACTGGAACAACAATATCCATGCAGAAGTTGATGTAGTCAGTAGTGCAGTCAACAACCTCTTCAGTGTTTTCACTATATGATCCCTGCAGGATATCCTAGCCCGTAGTTCCAAAGCAGTCTCTCAGAGCCTGCTCTGCCACAGGGGACCACTTCCTGAATGAGCGTGTGGTTGTAGGTAGCTCCCTCACTCTTGGTTTGTGGTGAGGTTGAAGCAGAACCAGGTTATGATCTGCTTTCTCAAGTGCAGGCAGCGGGGTGGCGCTGTATGCGTCTTTAATGTTTGCATACAGTAGGTCAATAGTCCTATTTCCCCGGGTGTTACAATGACAGTGACAGCACAAGTGACAGTGACAGTGTTATTGATGCGTAGATGACAGAGGTGATTCAACTAATATAATACAGCATGTGTTCTTGTATGAGAATTTTTATCTAGTAATCCATTATAATAAACATTTTATTCATTTGTTATTTCATTTTTTCTTCTACGAGAATTTTTATCCAGTATTCCATTATTATGTAATTTTTATTTAATTTTATTCATCCATTATTTCATTTATAACCCTGTTTAAGTACAGATTCATGATATGCTAAACAATAAAGGTATTGATACAAGCTTTTCTGTAAAGACACATTGTGAGTTGTCAGTTATATCCTAAATATGCAGAAACCATCTTTGCTTTGTTTGGAACTCTAAAGTTCTAAAGCATTAATGAATAACTATTACTAGCATGTCTAGAAACTGGATAGAGAGCACTGCTGCATTCATGTCGTAGTTGGCTTTAATCATATAGAGGAAGTATGCACTACATTGTGGGCTTCTATGCTTGAAGAATTTATTCAATTTTCTCTTCACCTTTCTTGAGGTACCAGTGAAGGAAAAAAATCTCACAAAGCTGAAGAGGAGAGTGTGTAGTTGCAAAACAGAATCATCACAATCTCCCTCTTTTCTTAGACATTGAGGGCAGCCACTGAGTTACAGAATCTTTATCTTTTACAGTAATGTTTGCAATACATAAATAACCATACATACAAAAAATACTTTACATTTTTTAAACCAAAGTTAATGCGGATCTACAGTAGGTATCATTTGTAAAGGCTATATTATTAAACATATTAATATTAATACCTTTAAAAACAAGAAAAAAAACTATAATAGAGAATTGAAAGAGCATTTTTTCATGGATCTGTAGAAATATGAAGTGTTTTCAGGCTGCATAATGCTACATTATATTTGGCCACTCCCACTTTTTTAGTAAGCAGTGGACAACAATGACATTAGGAAGAAAACAACATATGTATTTTTTATTTGTTAAGAAATACATTAATGCTGTAATTTAAAATGTATTATTTATAAAATCTAAGTAAGTATGAAGTTTCATTATTTCTTAATTTTAATTTTGTTATATCTGTGCTGATTAGTTGCTGAATGTAGTAGATACTACTCAATTTCATATGATCTTATTGATGTAAACATAGCAATCTATCCAGTAAGAGGTGTAGACATTGGATGCAAAGCACAAGCTGCCTTGGACTCTACACTAGTTTATCGCAGGGCACATATACACACATACCTGCATTCAGTGACATCAAGTCAGTGATTTAGAGATGCTGTTTAGACTAATACTGTACACATATATGAGGACATGGGTGCAAATTCAGAGTAACATACAGTATACTCCAATCAGGGCCGGATTAAGACGAAATTGGGCCCGATGCTGCAGCACAAAAAAGGCCTATTTTTTCTCGGCATTGGTGCATGTGCATTCAACACTCACTGTACATGCGTACTCAGACCGACCAAGGAGCCTTAATTGCCTGCGACACAACCAGCCAGCCTTTATTGAACATGAATAATAACAACATAGTATCATAACAACTCAAGATTAACATCAAACTATGTAACATCAACATTCAATAGCAATTGTCTGAAAAGTGCACTTAATGCAGAAAACCTAACAATGAAATACACAAAATTCTGCAATTCTCTTATGAAACAGAGTAAAAAAAAATGAATTTGCAGAGACATTAGGTCAAAGTGACTCAGTTCAGGCTCTTGAGGGTAAAAATTTGTACACTATTTAAATTTCATAATAGACCAGAATCCTGTCGAGGATTTTAAAAATTCTAAACATCTTTGCCGGGCCCGGGACCGGCTTTTAGTTTTACCTTTACAGATAACCATTTAAATAGCCATCGATTTTTACTGTACAACTAACTTTCAAGATGAAAAATTTACTACGTGGCACTTACCGAACAATAATAAAGTGGCAAGAATCCCCAAGATATTGTAAAAAATGTAGCTAAATTACTAAGTAAACTGTTTAACGTAAAATTGATAGCATTAACTTGAAATATTCGGTTAACAATAAACACAACGACGTTATAGTGATGTCACAGTGCAAAGAACAATAGTAACTGTATAATAAGTAACGCTGTGTTTAGGTGTCTGAAAGTCGGACTCCAAATTTCATTCTAAGAATTATTTTGAGGTTCATATAGCAAAGGAAATCTGTTCAGCTTCCGGAAAATTCTCATCTGTTTTCATCTGGGCCTATTTCAGGAATGGGCAGCAGCATCAATAGCACCCACCTTAATCCGGCCCTGACTACAATGTAGGGGATGCTTATACAGCGTTGCCCACCCCATCCTCAGCCTGATCATATTTCTTTGTTGTTGATTCCTGATTCCCCCTCCTCGAACCGCCACCTTATCGTGGTGGAGGGGTTTGCGTGTCCCAATGATCCTAGGAGCTCTGTTGTCCGGGGCTTTATGCCCCTGGTAGGGCCACCCAAGGCAAACTGGTCTTAGGTGAGGGATGAATACAAAGAGCGGTTCAATAGACCTTCTATGACGAATAAAAAATTTGGACAGCGTTTTCCCTCGCCCGGACGCGGGTCACCGGGGCCCCCCTCTGGAGCCAGGCCTGGAGGTGGGGCTCGGTGGCGAGCGCCTGGTGGCCGGGCCTGCACCCATGGGGCTCGGCCGGGCACAGCCCAAAGAGGCAATGTGGGTCCTCCTTCTCATGGGCTCACCACCTATGGGAGGGGCCAAGGAGGTCAGGTGCAGTGTGAGCTGGGTGGTGGCCGAAGGTGGGGACCTTGGCGGTCCGATCCTCGACTATAGAAGCTGGCTCTTGGGACATGGAATGTCACCTCTCTGAAGGGGAAGGAGCCTGAGGTAGTGCGCGAGGTCGAGAGGTTCTGGCTATATATAGTCAGGCTCACCTCAACGTACAGCTTGGACTCTGGAAACAATCTCCTTGAGAGGGACTGGACTCTCTACCACTCTGGAGTTGCCACCAGTGAGAGGCGCTGAGCAGGTTTGGGCATAATTATTGCCCCCCAACTTGGAGCCTGTACATTGGGGTTTACCCCGGTGGACAAGAGGGTAGCCTCCCTCCGCCTTCATATGGGGGGACGGGTCCTGACTGTTGTTTGTGCGTATGCGCCGAACAGCAGTTTGGAGTACCCACCCTTTTTGGAGTCCCTGGAGGGGGTGCTAGAGGGCATACCTTCTGGGGACGCCCTCGTACTGCTGGGAGACTTCAATGCTCATGTGGGCAATGACAGTGAGACCTGGAAGGGCGTGATTGGGAGGAATGGCCACCCCGATCTGAACCCGAGCGGCGATTTGTTATTAGACTTCTGTGCTTGTCACGGATTGTCCATAACGAACACCATGATCAAGCAGAGGGGTGTTCATATGTGCACTTGGCATCAGGACACCCTAGGCCTCAGTTCAATGATCAACTTTGTGGTCGTGTCGTCAGACTTGCGGTCACATGTCTTGGACACTTGTGCGAAGAGAAGGGCGGAGCTGTCAACTGATCACCATCTGGTGGTGAGTTGGCTTTGATGGTGGGGGAGGATGGTAGGCCCAAACGTGTTGTGAGGGTCTGCTGGGAACGTCTGGCAGAGTCCCCTGTCAGAAGTAGCTTCAACTCCCATCTCCGGCAGAACTTCGACCACGTCCCGAGAGAGGTAGGAGACATTGAGTCCGAATGGGCCATGTTCCGTGTCTCTATTGTTGAGGCGGCTGACCGGAGCTGTGGCCGTAAGGTGGTCGGTGCCTGTCATGGCAGCAAGCTAAAGAAGGAGTCCTACGGGACCCTTTTGTCCTGTGGGACACTGGAGGCAGCTAATAGGTACCAACAGGCCTAGCAGAATGCGGCTTTGGTGGTTGCTAAGGCAAAAACTCTGGCATGGGAGGAGTTTGGGGAGGCCATGGAGAACAACTTTCGGATGGCTTCGAGGAGATTCTGGTCCACCATCCGGCGTCTCAGGAAGGAGAAGCAGTGCAGTGTCAACACCATATATGGTGGGGATAGTGCCCTTCTGACCTCGACTCGGGACGTTGTGAGTTGGTGGGAGGAGTACTTCGAAGACCTCCTCAATCCCATTAACATGCCTTTCAACGAGGAAGCAGAGCCTGGGGACTCTGAGGTGGGCTCCCTTATCTCTGGGGCTGAGGTCAAAGAACTCCTTGGTGGCAGGGCCCCGGGGGTGGATAAGGTATGCCCGGAGTTCCTCAAGGCTCTGGATGTTGTAGAACTGTCTTGGTTGACACATCTCTGCAACATCGCATGGACATCGGGGACAGTGCCTCTGGATTGGCAGCCCCCGGGGTGGTGGTCCCCCTCTTTAAAACGGGGGACTGGAGGGTGTGTTCCAACTACAGAGGATCACACTCCTCAGCCTCCCTGGAAAAGTCTATTCAGGGGTTCTGGAGAGGAGGGTCCGTCGGATAGTCGATCCTCGAATTCAGGAGGAACAGTGTGGTTTTCATCCTGGTCGCGGAACAGTTGACCAGCTCTACACCCTTAGCAGAATCCTGGAGAGTGCATGGGAGTTTGCCCAACCAGTTTTACATGTGTTTTGTGGACTTAGAAAAGGCGTTCGACCGTGTCCCTCGGGGAATCCTGTGGGGGGTGCTCCGGGAGTATGGGGTACCGGACCCCCTGATAAGAGCTGTTTGGTCCCTGTACAACCAGTGTCAGAGCTTGGTCCGCATTGCCGGCAGTAAGTCGAGCCCGTTTCCAGTGAGATTTAGACTCTGCCAGGGCTGCCCTTTGTCACCGAATCTGTTCATAACTTTTATGGACAGAATTTCTAGGCACATCCAGGGTGTTGAGGGGGTCCGGTTTGGTGGACTCTGGATTGGGTCACTGCTTTTTGCAGATGATGTTGTCCTGTTTGCTTCATCAGGCTGTGATCTTCAGCTCTCTCTGAATCAGTTCGCAGCTGAGTGTGAAGTGGCTGGGATGGGAATCAGCACCTCCAAATCCGAGACAGGCGGATTGGTGCAGCATCTGCAGTGATGCAGGCTCTGCATCGGTCTGTTCTGGTGAAAAAATAGCTGAGCCGTAAGGCAAAGCTCTCAATTTACCAGTCAATCTACGTTCCTACCCTCACCTATGGTCATGAGCTATGGGTAGTGACCGAAACAATGAGATCGCGAATACAAGCAGCTGAAATGAGTTTCCTCCGCAGGGTGTCTGGGCTTTCCCTTAAAGATAGGGTGGGAAGCTCAGTCATCCGGGAGGGGCTAAGAGTAGAGTCACTGCTCCTTCACATCGAGAGGAGTCAGATGAGGTGGCTCGGGCATCTGATCAGGATGCCTCCTGGACACCTCCAAACGGGAGGAGACCCCAAGGAAGACCCAGGACACGCTGGAGGGACTATGTCTCCCGGCTGGCCTGGGAACATTTTGGGATTCTCCCGGAAGAGCTAGAAGAAGTGGCCGGGGAGAGGGAAGTCTGGGCCTCTCTGCTCAAGCTGCTGCCCCCACGAACCGACCTCGGATAAGCGGAAGAGGATGAATGGATGGATGGATGATTCCTGCATTCAAACCTCCAGGACAAAACCTACTATGCAAACAGTCAGCAAGTTTGGGCACAAATATTTCTGCATAGAACACTAAACAGATTAATACAGGAGATACAAAGCATTAAACAGAATAAAAGACAACAAACCAGAGTAAAATACCAAATTCAACACTAAAATAAAAGCCTGAACAAATAACATCATTTGTGATGTAACACAGACACAAATTATTCTTAGCATCTGGACAGAGAGGTAAACTGGAAGAAGAGGCAGAATGTTAGTTTAAGTTAAAAGCTTTCCTGAACAGATGAGCTTTAAGTTGTTTTTTAAAATAATGAATTGAGTCAGCTGATCTAATTAATTTAGGGGGGTCATTCCAAAAGTCTGGGCGCTGTACAGCTGAAGGCCCTTTCACCCATAGAGTGCAGGTTAGTGTGAGGCACAAGATTACCAGAATCACAATATCAACAAAGTGATGGAGAAGGTCACTGATGTAGTCTGGTGCAAAGCCATTTAAAGCTTTGAAGGTTAATAAAGAATTTTATATTCAACCCTGTAAGACACATGAAGCCAATGAAGATGAAGCAGGATGGGTGTTATGTGCTTGCTGTTGCTGGTTTGTGTAAGAACTCTTGCAACAGAGTTTTAAATCAGCTGGAGCTGTGATATAAGATTAGAAGGGACACTTACCAGTAGGGAGTTACAATAATCGATGCAGGATGTTATAAAAACATTGACAAGTTTCTCAGTATGTGGTTTATTTGGGTGGAATAAGAAAGGGAGGAATCAGAGATGACACCAAGATTCCTTGCATTCTGATGAGATCAATGTCAAGAGTAAGTGAAAAGGAGCTAATTTTCTTAAGTTGTGCTTTAGTGCCAATTTGCAGTAGTTCCATTTTGTTGGAGTTTAATATTAAAACTGCTCCATCCAGGTTTTAATTTCACTGAGGCAAGTTGTGAGCTAAGGAAGCTGTGATGAAGTTTTGCTTTTAACATTGAAATAGAGTTAAGTATCATCTGCATAAAAATGATAACCCGGTCCAAAGCTAGGAATAACATGGCCAAGGGGAAGTATATAGATACAGAAGAGCAGAGGGGCAGAGAACAGAGCCCTAAGGAACTCCTTGGGTGACTGGAGCTGAGGTGGAACTGCTGTTGCCAAGACTAACAAACTTGCCTATTAGTCAGATAGGATTTAAACCACTGGAGGGCAGTGCCAGAGATACCAAGAATGCTCTCCATTCTGGACGGTAGAATGTCATGTCTAACAGTGTTATATGCTGCACTATGATTTAACAAAATTAATATGCTGATTTGTCCAAAGTCTGCTGCCATAAGAAAATCATTAGTTACCTGAAGCAGAGTAGTTTCACAGCTGTGCTGTGCCCAGAAACCAGACTAAAAGGGCTCCATCAGTTTATTAGAGGTTAATTAATTGGTGAATTGGGAGACTAAAACATGTTGAAGAATTTTTGATGGAAAAGGTAAGTGAGAACTAGGTTGAAAATTAGTAAGGTTGTCAGCATCAAAGCCAGACTTTTTCAACATTGGCGTTACAGAAGTGATTTTAAATATGGCTTTTGTGATGTGAGATTTTGCATATAAGATGATAAATATTTTGTATGTCTTTATTTGTAACTTAGGCAAAACTAAGTCAGGAAAGTGAATTTTACAACAGAGATGGGGGAAGTGATTGAAACAAAGGTTTCTCTGCTAGTGTCTCTCTCTCATCCCCCACACAAAGCCAGGGTTGCCTAATTGCCAAGCTTTGCCTCAACAAATGGTTTTGGGGGATGGAAGGTGTTAAGATGTTCTATTCCCCCATTCATCTGAAGTATGGCTGTTTGGAACTAGGTTGTATCAGAAGCCTTTAAGTACCATGACGTCCTATTGGCTCTAGGGGTTGGACAGAACATCTATAAATTTGCTTGCTTTACTCACTCTCTCTCTCTTACTAACATCTGATGAAGAAGCATCCCACACCATGAACTGACAAGAACAACACAATGAAGAGCACAGCTCGGCAGCCATATTAAGACAGGCTTGCAGCCTTTTCTAAAGAAATCTGACCACAAATGAACTAGAAAACATTTTTAAGTAACTAACAAGTCAGTGTGCCACCTGAAACTACACATCACCATTTATCAGGTTATATGGTTGCCAATATTCAAATGTACTTTGCATATTGTTATTATTTATGAATATTATCAATAATACATTATTTTATGTGTAACTTAACTCCCGTTTGCCTTTTACTACACCTAATTGCCTGAGGTTATAGATGTAGAAGGGAAGGTGGGGAGAAGTTATATGGTACAATACCTAGTAAACAGTGGTAAGACTGAGATTTGAGGCATTCTGACAAAGGCTACATATTAATAATACAAGAGGGGAAAGTAGAGCAATATATTACTCTACCAAGACAAAACAGCGTCTAACAGAAAGCCAGTGTCAAGGGATATATTTTTTTATTGTTGTAACAGTTGGGATTATGGCATGAAGACAGGATTTAAGAAGAGTGGTGGGGATGGGGTCCAGTCAAGTAGTCTGACTCATTTTTCAAAACAGGTCATTAACAAAGGGAAATGGTAACTGGTGAGAATATAGAAAAGGAGCTGGATGGAGTGGGAAGACAATGAAAGATATAAACAGATGATGGATTTATGTTAGTTTAATTATTTAGATCTTTAATTTTATTATTGAAAAAGTGAATGAATTTTTCATAGCCTTCAGTAGAGGAGGTAATTGGACCAGATGCAGGTTAAAGTAGTTTATTAAATACAGAAAACAAAACCCTTGGGTTGTCATGGACATTTTCTATTATTCTCCATTAAGGTGTGCTCTTGGCTTCAGTTAGTGGCATCCCTGTAAGCCGTTTAGCGGTCTTATGTGACATTCTCTCAAGACGTCAGCCAGATGTTTTCATAGACCATAATTCTGAATTGTACCATGGAGATGAATGCTTAAAAGAAGCCTGCTTACTGTATGTTTTAAAGGAGCTGTTTTATCTAATGTTGAATGAAGGGCTGAGTTATAATAGTTAACAAGACTATCTAGTGTTGATGGAATAGGAAAAGACAGAAAAAGATCAGAAATGGATCCAGCAAGGATAGAGGGATATTTTTTAGGTTAAGGAGGGAGATGGTGAAAAGTACTGATTTATGATTAAAGAGTAATAAATCACTGCTATAAGTGTTGCCAACAGATAAACCAGATGTACAGATCAGGTCCAATATATTACCACCAGAGTAAGAAGAAAAATCAACATGTTGTAACAAGTCAAAACAGTCCAATAAAGACAGGAATTCATTTCTCAGTTTACATGTTAGAGTGTCAATATAAATGATTAAGTCGCCAAGAAGTTAAGAAAGACCCATTGTATTTTGCAGGATGACAGACAAACAATAAGGGGCGGCATGGTGGAGCAGTGGTAGTGCTATTGCCTTGCAGTAAGGAGACCCCCGTGACCCTGTGTTAGAATATAGTGGGTTGGATAATGGATGGATGGATAGACAACAATAAGTAAGACATAATCAGATTTCATAATTAGTTTAACAGCCAGACACTTGAAAGAAAATGGGCAGTCAATTGGGATTCTTATGATGTTTAACTTCGATCGAGCAATTACTGTGACTTCTCCTCCTTGTCTTGATCTATGTGCCTCTGAGAAGTAAACTTATCCGGGTGGTGTTGCTTCTATGAGAGACGCAAATTCATTCAGTTTTTGCCAGGTTACAGTTAAGCGTATTAAATCAGGGTTGGAATCTGTAATAAATTCCCCACTTGCCTCAAGTCTCCCACAATCATTCTAATTCCAAAACAGGCAGGGGTGAGGTTACTGAGTGATTATCGCCTGGTGGCCACGACCCCTATTGTCATGAAGTGCTTTGAGCAACTTGGCCTCAAGCACATTAATAGCAGCATCCCCACCTCCATATATCAATACCAGATTGCTTACAGGACAAACAGGTGAACTGAGGATGATGTCTTACTTGTACGCAAGGGTAAGGATCTGTCTTCAGATGCAATAATGAACACTGTGGTACCACAGGGCAGTGCACTGAGGCCTGTCCTTTACTCCCTCCTCACAAATTTACCCATGACACTAACATCATAATAAAGTTTGCAGACAACACCACCATGATAGACCTGATCTCTGAAAAAGGTCAAGCAGCCTATAGAGAAGAGTTTGAGAATATGGAAAGTTGCAGCCAGAACAACAACCTTGCGTTCAATTCCAAGAAAATGAAGGAGCTGTTTCTGAACTTCAGGAGACTGAACTACAGCAGTCACAATCCCATCAGAATTAACGGAAAGAAGGTGTAGTAAGTCCATACTTTCAGATGCTTGGGAGTCCACATCAGCCAGGACCTGTCATAGACAACAAACACGACAGCAATGGCCAAGATAGGTCTTCAGAGGCTTCACTTTCTGAGGAGCCTGAAGAAAGCACGACTCACACAAAACAGCCGCTGCTGTTTAACTTCTACAGGTGCACCATAGGGTCTGTCATCATGTACCGCGTTACAGCTTGGTACTCTGGCTGCACTCTGGAAGGAAGACAATCTAGCATATCATCAAAACAGCTGAGAGAATTACTGGCGGTCAACTACCATCACCAGAGGATATCTTCACTACCTGCTGCAGCAGAAAAGCAAAGAACAAAAACAAGATTCAACCCATCCTGGCCATAGCATTTTTAGTCCTTTGCCCTCTGGCAGGTGCTTCAGAGCCCTGCATGTCTGCATTACCAGATTGAAGAACAGCTTTTAATCCAAAGCAATCAGCCTATTATATGCAAAGCAATAACTGCCCCTTCCTATAACAGAACCATCACTAATTGAACTGAATTCAACTTCTGCATCAACCACCCATAGTCACGCACATACATGAACCATGTGGAACTCGTGACCATTACATTGACTGTAATCCCCACTGTGACTTCATTCATTATTTATCTATTTATGATTACATATATATCTTTACCTTTACTACATATTTACCTTTACTTTTAATCTGTGTATATTTGGAACTGTTAATAGCAACTGTGCTTCTTGTAGTTTAATGTCTACTTTTATATACCTTGTGGAAGCTCAGCCCCGGACACAGACAGATAGACATCTGAATGTCTACAAAAAGCACACGTTTATTTTACAATGTCCACACAGCACAGGGTGCCTCTGCACCACACACCCTCTTCAAGGGCCCTCCAACGGTCCTACACCTCCTCCACTCCTCTCTACCAAGCTCTGTCCTCTTCCTCCCGACTGCAGCTATCGACTAGAGGGAGGCAGACCCTTTAATTCTAACCCAAAGGTGCTCCAGGTGCTCCCTGATTGACTTCCTGCAGCACTTCCTGGTGTGGCAGAAGTGCTGCATGAGCACCCGGAAGCCCTCCGGGTGTCCCCAGTATTCCTTCTGCCAGCACCTCCGAGTGTGGAGGAAGTGCTGACGTCCGAGGCCGCACAATTGTTGGGGCGCCCCCTGGCGGTGGCCATGGGCCCTGATAGGGTTAGGCTTCTATGCTCGAACCCCATTGCCCAAAAAACCAGGCAGGACGGCTGCCCTCTCGTGGTCCTTGGAAGGCACAGTCCCTCTCCTGGTCCATCCAGGCATATGGCGACTGGGCACAACCCCCAGCCGACCACCACAACCTTTATCTATGGCATCTATAGGCTTGATCCAAACAATATTTCTTTGTATTGTATAGTGACAATAAAGTAATTTTAAATCTCTTTCAGAGAAAGCCTCACACAAATAAAGTCAAAATATATAAGCTCTGCACAGGAATGCCTTGGACAGGTTGTAAATATAACATTAAATTTTATATGTGTTTAATAGAAGTTTAATTTATAAGAGCATGTGTTGATAGCTGTATTAAAATGAATAATATTTAGTGTGTCACTGTGGTCTATATATTGAATAAGTGATGCACTCATATAAGCAGCCTGCCTTTGAACATTTTTATTTTACTTACAATATACTACATATATAATGTTGACTTCAAGGGGCATTTTACATCCAAAATTCCAGATATGACTGATCACAGTTTCAAATGTACTCATGTATTAGGACATAGTACCTTTCTTACATGAAAAAAAAAATCCAAAATTATTCCCTCTGACACAAAACACTAAGCCATATTCTCTTGATTCCTTTTTCCTCCTCCTCCTGCTCAGACAGGCATTATTCTTCCCCACTTCCAAATTAGTTGAGTAAGACATAGCACTTTTTTCGCCCTTTCCTTTTCACTAGATAGATCTAGTTTCTTTATTACTAAAGACAACAGTAATTAGTGTAATTGATTCTGACTTTAATTTGGTAATACCGTAAAATGCTAGAAATGTACTGCAATTTATCGTATTATGTGAGAAATGCATTGAAACATAATCACCCTAGCCTAGCCTTAGCCTAGAAAAATGAAACATTCAAAATCCAATGCCGAAGAGGTTATTGTGGCAAACCCCATAGCACTTTGTATCATGCTTTACTCCAAAGCTGAAATCTGCCTGTTCTGATAAGGATTTCTTAGAAGAACTTAAGGAGTATTGGGCTATCAATTAATTTGGATTCTCTAAATTAAATCTCTGTGTGAGTTTTTGATTTGTGATTTATCTGTAATAAACTGCCATTCTATTTACAGTTGTAGCAGTGCTACCATTAGTTAGAACTGCATCTCCCAGCAGTCCTTGCAGGGGCGGTTGGGGTCAAAGGTGGCCAGAGGGGTTTAAAAGGAGGGCAGGGGGCGAAGAGGGAAAAAGTTTGTTTTGTGCTTGTATTTATCTGTTGAACTGCCTGCCGTTTTTCTGCCATACATCTTCGTGTCCTGGATTGTATTGTTTGTTGGGGTCTGAAATCATTTGTCTACCTGTCTACTGGATTCATTGGCTTTCCCGGAAGAAGGAGCGCTCCTGAACCATTCATCTGTCATCATATTTCAGCAATTACCGGTAGGACTGTGTTTTTCCACTTCCCCCTCTTAATACAAATCGCTGGACTTCACTTCACCGCTGCTCATTTCATCCATGGACTTTACTGCGTGTTTGTCGTGTTTATCTGTTAAATGTAATATCGCCGAAGGGATCGGAGTGGTATTATTGTTTTCATTTAGTTAATTTAATTTCATTATACTTTTTTTATCGTTTAAATTCCCAGCGTGTTTTTCTTTGTTGTCTCTGGTGTGTGTGTGTGTGTGTGTCGTGCCAAGGCTGGGGTTGTCCCTGGTAATCCTCGAGTAAAATAAATAAATCGCCGTCACGCACGACGGTGTGAATCTTAGCGGCTTTTGACCGCTACAGATTTTGGCGAGCCGGGTAGGAGCCAGGGTTATTTACGTCCCCTTCTAGTGCGACTTCACTAACACCCTTTCAGAAGCATGTCTGTTGTAAGCGCAGTGCAGGGCGAGGAACTTGAACTAAGTGAGCCGCTGGTTGATGTGCGTCCGCTGCCTAGGCCGCGTCACGTTACGGTCAGAGCCCCTCTCGAGGAGGAGTTGAGCCTGCTGGATACCCTGTGTGTCTCCAGTCCGGAGCAGCCCGAGATCGGCGAGGGACAGCTTCTGCAAGACCTGACGCTGCGCCTAGAACATCTGAATCGTGATGAAACTGTCCATGACCTTATCGATGCCACGGCCACCCGAATTTTCGAAGAGGCGGTTGTGTGGGTGCAGCGTCTGGAACAGTCCTTCGCGAAGTGTGTGCAGCGCCTGGAAGCCAATATGAGAGATGAGATCAGGAGGCAGGTGCAAGAGAGCTGGCGTGCCGTCACGCAGCCACTGGGGCAGTCGACTCCTGTAAAGGGAGTGAGGAATGCCGCGAATGGAGTTTCCAAAGCTGGCCCCTCAGTGTGCACCCACGAGCATTGTCGACTTTGTAGAGGAGGTCAACATGTTCGTGGAGCTGCATCCTCTGACTGGAGCCGAGCTGCGGGGATTCCTGAACACGGCACTCCGAGGGCCGGCACACTCTTGGTGATTTGCTGAGCGGCACAAGTACAACACCTGGGCGGAGTTTCGCGCTGCTTTCCTGTATGCGTGCCTCTCTGACGAATACCAGGCGCTGTTGGAAGAAAAGCTCCGGACCTTTGTACAAAAACCATCGCAGAGCCTCCGGGACTTTGTCTTTGAATTCCGTGTGTTGTGTCTGAAGTGGCGATCTGACATGCGTGAGGAAGAGATATTGCGACGTGTCCTTGATGCATATGACCCTCGGGTGGCCGCTACCAGGGCCGGATTTAGACTTGATAAGGCCCTAAGCTATTTGAGACATGGGACCCTTTATGTCCAGATATGCTGTAGTATATTTAAGTATATATGACAATTGCTCACTCGGACAATTTGTTTTGGGGGGCCCCCAAGAAGACAGGGGCCCTTATCTATAGCTTGTGGTAGCTTATACGTAAATCCTGCACTGGCCGCTACTCTGAGGGGTGTCGTGAAATCGGTCGATGAGTTGGTGAAGGTGGGGTCCCGAGTGGAAAAGGATTGGGCGGCTATCGGGCTTAGTGGGTCTCAAAAGGGTCCCACGTCTCGATGTCCCCTGTCCAAAACCACGAGGGAAAGCCCCAATGGATCCCCGTGCCGATCTCACCCTGGTGCAAGCCGCCCTGCCCCTCTTAGTGGTGCCCATACAAGTGCGGGGTGTCACTGGAGAGGCGGTCGTAGATACAGGGAGCACTTATACCCTTATGAAATACAGCTTGTGGGAAAAGCTTAAAGTGCCTCATGAGCAGTTAAGGGAAAGTGCAAAAGTAAAATTTGTTTCTTGCGGATGGAAGGGCGTACGGGGCAAAGGGCAGGGTTCCTATGAGGTTCTGCTTACATGTGACACACTGGTAGACAGAAGTCTACATCCTGGAAGATGACCACCTGTCAATGCCCTTGTTACAGGGAATGGACTCTCTTGTGTCGGTAGGTCTTACCATCCATCTGTCGCGGCTGGAGTATGAGTTGCCGGGGGGGTGGAGTTCATCGGTTTGGGACGAAGGCTCAAGGTAATCTGGTTTGGCCTAACTTGTGTTATTACCTCGCGCAGTTGGTGGACGAGCCCAGCGCAGTTGGTGGACGAGCCCAGCCCAGTAGAGAGGGCTATTCTTGAACAGCCGGAGCTCGTTCAGCCGCTGCTTAGGAGGTGGCACTCTGTGTGGACGGACAAATTGGGCTGGACTGAGGTGGTGTGTCCCCACATTCACACAGTCGACCCTGTCCCTGTTCGGCACCGAGCTTACAGAGTGTCGCCTCTGAAAAGAGTAATAATCAAGGAATGGTCGACCAGATGTTGGTGAATGGGGTCATTGAGCCTTCCACCTCGCCATGGGCTAGCCTTGCGTTGCTCATTCAGAAGGCCGACGGGACCTACCGATTCTGTGTGGACTATCGAACTGAACAAGAAGACCTTGGATGATGCTTACCCCATGCCCCTCATACATGACATCTTGGAATCTTTGCATGGGGCAGCGGTTTTCAGCTTCCTAGATCTGAAGTCCGGGTATTGGCAGGTGAGGATGGGGAAGTGTAGCATGGAGAAGACTGCCGTCATCACCCTGGAGGGGTTGTTCCAGTCTCGGCTGATGCCCTTTGGACTTAAACGCTGGGGCGTCATTCCAACGGCTAATGGAGCAGGTCCTCTGGGAACTCATTGGAAAGACCTGTTCTGTGTACATTGATGACATCATCGTATTCTCCCCATCTGTCTCAACATCTGAAGGACCTAGACCACATCTTCCAGAGACTGCAGAAGGCTCATCTGACACTCTACACCAAGAAGTGTAGATTTCTACAAGACCATCTGAACTTCCTCGGCCATCTGGTGTCGGCAGACGGGGTCCGGGTAGACCCAAAGAAAATTAAGTCCATCTTGGACTACCCAGCGCCCCAGGAGGTAAAAAGTCTCCAACGCTTCCTGGGGATGGCCGGGTGGTTCCACAAATTTGTGCATGGGTTTGCTGACATTGCTGCCCCTTTGTTCCAGCTGCTGAGGAAGGGATCCCCCTGGGAGTGGTCACCAATGTGCCAGGACTCCTTTGAAAGACTCAAACAGGCATTGATATCACCTCCAGTCCTGGCACAGCCTGATCCCAAATTAACCTTTCAGGTCCACACAGATGCAAGTGACCTCTGGCTCAACGCTGTTCTTGCTCAAACTAATCAAGGAGAGGAGAGAGTGGTGGCCTATGCTTCACGGTCACTGAAGGGCGCCGAGTATAATTATTCCACCACCGAGAAGGAATGCCTCACTGTCGTGTGGGCTGTGGAATAGTGGCGTCACTTCCTGGAGGGGACATCCTTTGAAGTCTACACCGACCATAGGGCTCTGACCTGGG
>JANRMT010062806.1:4081283-4095495 GCA_026402145.1 Polypterus bichir lapradei
ACACACACACACACACATATATATATATTTGTGTGCGTGTGTATGTATGTGTGTGTATATATAATGTAGATATTTACTCAAACCGATTATGACAGCAGCAATCCAAGCTGTGAGAAAACACTAAAAAGGAGGCGTGTCAGACGTCGCTGTACATTTTCTAATTCAGCTAGACGAAAACAACTTCATGACGCTGCTGCCAAATACTCGCAGAAAAATCCACAAGTTAATAGACACACTGTCGCTAAATACTCGCAGGCAAATCCACAACTTAATAGAGACGCTGTCGCTAAATACTCGCATAGTGATTTAGGTAGTGAACACTTCGATGAATGAAACCTGTTATCTTTACAACAGTTGGCAAACACGGAATGTAACTTGAACACAACACGTTTTCCAAATACGAACCTGATTGAAAGAAATAATGATAATCAAATCCTTGATGACAACAACACTCATAACAGTGACAAAACAATTACTTTGACAATCATGTTACGTTATTTTTAAAATGTTTCCTTTTCTTTTTCATAACTTCTTTAACACACGACTTCTCCGCTGTGAAGTGCGGGTATTTTGCTATTTTATATTATATACCTATTGTAATGGATAACATATATGGGCAGACATTCCAGCCAACACCGAATATAGATCCTTACCTGTTCTAGAGGTCGTTATATAATGGAAGGACGGGGGAGGGCAGTTTATTCACGTTGGTTCCTTCCCCAAGTTACAGGAGGGCAGCCTACACAGGCTAGTACCCACATACAGATTCCTGAAGGACATGGTAGGTGTTGTAGTCCCATGGGACAACCCAGTTAAGTTCCATGGGGTCTGCCATGGGGAGCTGCAGGGATCATAAATCCTTACTATGTGGGTCTTCAGGCTTACCAGGAAGTGCTTCAGCCTCGTTTCACTGAATGCAGGATAAAGGAAGCAGCCCTGCTTCCTTCCAAGAGCCAGAGTTGGGAGAAGTACAAAGCTTGCTGTACGGAGCGGAGGAGAGAGAAGAAGAGAGCTACTGAATGCAAAGAGTGTTGGTTGTGGTGTGGGAAGCTTTTGCCTTGTAAGAGTTTCATACAATAAACCCTATGTTTCATTGGCAAACTTTCATCCATGCTTGTGTGTTGGGAGTTTGGGGAGCTTCAGCACCCGCCGGGTACCACAATATATACATTAGAACCAATAGTGATCTCCACTGAGCCCCAAACCACAGACACAATAATACCCAAACAAGTCACAGTTTCAGATATTGTCTCTTTTTATTAATAAACATTATCAAAATAAGATCAAAAAAGTAAACAATCCAAAAAACAATCCTCCTTCTCCACACTTGTCCTGTCAAACTTCCTCCTGTCTGCCGGTTCAGATGATGCGCTTCTTTTATCTTTGACCTGACAATACTCCCAAGCCTAGCATATGTCCCGTAGAAAGCACATCTAGGTAAGAAAGAAGTCCCCCAAATTAGAGACCATATGCCCCTACAGTGCCCCCTGAACTCAACAGGGCTGTGCTCTGGAACTGCAAGTCCCATGATGCCCTGTGGGGCAAAGAGGGGATTTAGAAATGTCCTCTGGAGCTGTCTTCTCTTTTCCCCTGACAAATCTTCTCTCTTGTCTTGACTTGTCTGGAGATGGCGTAGCCATTTTGAACATGTGCTCCGGATGGGGCTTCTGGATTGGACATCCCCACTGTGGTTTGAACCCTCATTTTTAGAAAGGTTCCCCATTATTTCTTTTGGCCCTTGAACAGCTTGAGACCCTCTGTTAAGTAAAGACAGGTCCTTTATTGGATGCATAGCCTTAACTAGACTTTGAGAAAGTTTCAAACCAGAGCCTTGATGGTTTAAGCACAATATTCTCAGGTTTGTGGGAGGCAGTGCAGTTTGGATTCCCATATTAATCATAGTGCCCTTTTCACTCTGAACACTAATTTGTTTACCCATCCTGACCTTGGTAATCTCCAAGGCTGCTGGATCATGCATGGAAGGCTCATTCCTTACAAACTATTGGAGCAAAAACTATTCGGTTGCTTTCAACAATGTCCAGGACCCCTTCATACTGCATCCATTCCTCTATGCATAGTCTGATCTAAATGGTCTGGGAAGTAGTCTCCACAGATTTTAGTTCAAACAGGGATGCACATTTTTATGCCCGACATAATTGTTGAAACAAGTGCTATTCAGCTCCCTTCACTAATGTCAGGTTCTCCGGGGCATATGGGGAAATGTAGTTTGAGGTAACCGGATCAGTCTTGTCCGTCTTTTCCTTTTTATTGATGATTTTCAGACTCTTTTCCCAGAACCCACTAGTATCCCCAGAAGGAAGAGGAAAGTCACTTACCCCTAATTTGTTCATCGGGGTCTCTGTTGCCATACTTTGAATGCCTTGGGACTTCACTGTGGTATCTTCACTTTACAGGTTCTCAGGAACCTTGTGGCTTTCTTGCTGGGTAGCCAAAAGACAGGAAAGCCTGCTCACAACAACCTTGCCGTTTTCAAGGTTAGTTGCTGCTGTGGTTTTTAAATCACTTTTCAGTGGCTTCAGTACCTCAACAATACATACTTTCGTTTAGTGTTCGCAGAGGAAAGCATCACTGGAGAGGTACAGTTGTGCTTGAAATTTGTGAACTCTTTAGAATTTTCTATATTTCTGCATAAATATGACCTAAAACATCATCAGATTTTCACTCAAGTCCTAAAAGTAGATAAAGAGAAGCCAGTTAAACAAATGTGACAAAAATATTATACTTGGTCATTTATTTATTAAGGAAAATGATTGATTACATATTTGTGAGTGGCAAAAGTATGTGAACCTTTGCTTTCAGTATCTTGTGTGACCCCCTTTGCAACAATAACTGCAGCTAAACATTTCCGATAACTTTTGATCATTCCTGCACACCGGCTTGGAGGAATTTTAGCCCATTCTTCCGTACAGAACAGCTTCAACTCTGGGATGTTGGTGGGTTTCCTCACATTAACTGCTCGCTTCAGGTCCTTCCACAACATTTCGATTGGATTGAGGTCAGGACTTTGACTTGGCCATTCCAAACCATTAACTTTATTCTTCTTTAACCATTCTTTGGTA
This sequence comes from Polypterus bichir lapradei, assembly GCA_026402145.1. Lineage (NCBI taxonomy): Eukaryota > Metazoa > Chordata > Cladistia > Polypteriformes > Polypteridae > Polypterus > Polypterus bichir. The sequence goes on from JANRMT010062806.1 coordinate 4,084,364, forward strand.
GAACAACTTGTGTGCTTAGGGTTGCTGTCTTGCTGCATAAACCACCTTCTCTTGAGATTCAGTTTATGGACAGATGTCCAGACATTTTCCTTTAGAATTCTCTGATATAATTCAGAATTCATTGTTCCATCAATGAAGACAAGCCGTCCTGGCCCAGATGCAGCAAAACAGGCCCAAACCATGATACTACCACCACCATGTTTCACAGATGGGATTAAGTTCTTATGCTGGAATGCAGTGTTTTCCTTTCACTAAACATAACGCTTTTCATTTAAAACAAAAAGTTCTATTTTGGTCTCATCCGTCCACAAAACATTCTTTCAATAGCCTTCTGGTTTGTCCATGTGATCTTTAGCAAACTGCAGATGAGCAGCAATGTTTTTTTGGAGAGCAGTGGCTTTCTCCTTGCAACCCTGCCATGCACACCATTGTTGTTCAGTGTTCTCCTGATGGTGGACTCATGAACATGAACCTTAGCCAATGTGAGAGAGGCCTTCAGTTGCTTAGAAGTTACCCTGGGGTCCTTTGTGACCTCGCCGACTATTACGCGCCTTGCTCTTGGAGTGATCTTTGTTGGTCGACCACTCCTAGGAAGGGTAACAATGGTCTTGAATTTCTTCCATTTGTACACAATCTGTCTGACTGTGGATTGGTGGAGTTCAAACTCTTTAGAGATGGTTTTGTAATCTTTTCCATCCTGATGAGCAGCAACAACTATTTTTCTGAGGTCCTCAGAAATCTCCTTTGTTCGTGCCATGATAAACTTCCACAAACGTGTTGTGAAGAGCAGACTTTGATAGATCCCTGTTCTTTAAATAACACAGGGTGCCCACTCACACCTGATTGTCATCCCATTGATTGAAAACACCTGCCTCTAATTTCTCCTTCAAACTAACTGCTAATCCTAGAGGTTCACATACTTTTGCCACTCACAAATATGTAATATTCAATCATTTTCCTCAATAAATAAATGACTAAGTATATTTTTGTCTCATTTGTTTAACTGGTTTCTCTTTATCTACTTTTAGGACTTGAGTGAAAATCTGATGATGTTTTAGGTCATATTTATGCAGAAATATAGAAAATTCTAAAGGGTTTACAAACTTTCAAGCACAACTGCAATATGGCACGTTTCCACCTTCATACTCCAGTTGCCCATGGTGATCCAACTCCAGTACATGGAGCAGCTGCCAGGTGTCCTGACCTCCGACAGATGTCATTGTTCCCCCAGTGGCACTCTTTGGCATTTTCCTGTTCATTTTATTTATATGTTTATTTTTTGGAAAAAAAGTCACTATTCAAGTAGTTTGGGTTGATGGCCTGGGTTTGGTTAGAATTTTTTTTTTTTTTTTTTTGTCAAAATAAGAGTAAACAAAGTAAGCACCCCAAAAAAATCATCCTTCTTCACACTTGTACCATTAAACTTCATCCTGGCTCTGTCTGCCAGTTCAGATGATGTGGCTCCTTTTATCTTTGACTTGGCAGTACTTCTGGATTAGGACGTGGTTCCTAGGAAGTACTTCCAAGTCAGATAGGAGTCCCCCAGAGTAGGGACCATATCCCCCGCAGCACCTCCTGGTGGTACCCATGGAACCCAACAAGACTGTGTTCTGGAACTGCAGTTCCTTCTGCAGCACTCCTGGGTGTGGTGGAAGTGCTGCAACAAAGGGTCAAGAGTTCCTGTAGCGCCCCCTGGTGTTCCCGTCAAGTGCCCCAGGAGACGTAACACCCTGAGTAAGTTCTTTCCTCCGGTTCTTCCACTGTCGAGGTATCCCTGCTGGGTAAGGGCCCCGGCCATCCACCACAGTATATATAAGGGCGCAGCTCTTTCTGAGAAGCGAGGTACAAACTGGCAGTAGTAGCTTGATAATCCCAAAACAGGTTGTACCTGCTGCTTGTTGATCAATCGGGGCCAGTTCAGAATGACTAACTTTGGAACACTGTGGTCTAATGGTTCCCCTAACCCACCAGGTAATGTAAATATTTGACTTCATTTATTCTTCATGATTCTTTGGTTTGCTATGCAGTCTGGCTGTAGCTAACGTCAGCAAAATCATATAGACCTACAGTATGTCTTCTTCCCATATGCCGGAATAGATGGCAACATCATCCAAGTAGGTGGAACTATATGAACTGTGAGGTTTTAACACTCTGTCTACCAGACGTTGGTCTGGAGCCCTGTGCAATCCAAATGGGAGAACCGTATGCTTCCAGTGTCCACTAGGGGTGCTAAAGCCATTTTGTTTTTCTTTGTGGAGTCTGTTAAGGTAATTTGCCAGTATATCTTTGTCATGTCAAGCGTAGTTATATTTTGGGCATTCCCTAGCCTCTCGAGGAGTTCATCTACTCAGGGCATTGGGTACGTATCAAATTTAGATTCCTCATTAAGTCTTCGGAAGTAGAAACATAATCTCCAAATCCCATCAGGTTTAGGGACCAATATGATTGGACTGGACCAGGGGGCCGTGGCTTTCTTCAATCACACCTAGGTTCAGCATTCATTTGATTTCTAATTCCACTTCATTCTGTTTTGCCTCCCTGACGATCACCTTGGGTTCCGTGACAATGTCATGCTGAATCAGCGAAGTTCTGCCAGGTAATTTACTAACCACTTCTGGGACGGACAGGATAGCTGATTCCAGCTCCTGTCTTTGTTGGGGAGTCAGATTGGGGCCGGGATTATGAGATGGCTTTAATGAGAAAAGGGAGCAGGGAGGACAGGAGGGGAGGTCTATCTCCCAGTCCTTCCACAGTTTCAAGAAGTTGACGTGATAAACACGGTCACTCGACCAGCGATTCGGTTGTTTAACCAAATTGTTGACAAGACCTTTTCTCTCTTTAATCTCACATGGGCCTTGCCAATGTGCCAAAAATTTCGAATGAGAAGTGGGTATGAGTACCATCACTTGATCCTCCGGGAGAAACTCCCGCAGGGTGGTGTTTTAGTTATAATTCCAGGCTTGTGCCGATTGAGCCTTGCCCATATGTTCTTTTAGTATAACTCAGATCTTTTCTAATCTATTTTGTAATTGCATAATATATTCCAATATATTAGTAGATGGGAGAGCCTCACTTTCCAATCCCACTTTTAGGATGTCCAAAATACCCTGTGGTTTTTGCCCATATTAAAATTCAAAAAGGGAAAACCCTGTTGAGGCTTGTGGCACCTCCTGGTATGCAAAAAGGATGAGGTGAAGTAACTAATCCCAGTTTCTCTCTTCCTCGCTAACTACCACGTGGAGCATCTGTTTAAGAGTCTGGTTAAACCACTCCACCAAACCATCATTTTGAGGGTGATAGACAGACATTTTAAGATGCTTAATACTAAGTAACTTAGCAAGTTCCCTGAATGTCTCCGAGGTGAAAGGAGTTCCCTGGTCTATAAGGACTTCTTTCGGGATTCCTACTCTTGAAAAGACCCCTGCAAGTTTTTTTTGTATTAGCTGTGTGCAGGGGAATGGCCTCTGGGTATCGAGTAGCATAATCTAGTATGACGAGTATATACTTATGACCTTTAGCTGAAAGTTCCAGGGGACCAATGAGATCGATGCAATTTGCTCAAATGGTATATCTATTAAGGGAACTGTAATAAGAGGAGCATGGTCCTTTCAGGGAATCTGACAAAGTTGACATTTCGGAACACACAAAATCATTGGACCTCCTCATTTATTCCTGGCCAGAAGAATCTGAGCTAATTCTCTCCAGTGTTTTATTAATTTGTTAAATGGGTGCCCAGGAGATTGGTGTGCGCTAGTTCACAAACCTCCTGCAGGTAAGTTCAGGGTTCTAGCTGCAGTGACCCAACCTGTAATGCTACTCGATACAACAGATCGTTTTTTAATACAAAGTGGGGCCCTTGTGGAATAGGATCTTGTGTGAGTTGTCCATCAACAGACACTATTGCATTCCTAGCAAATTTTAGGGAATAATTATTCCACTGTTCTCTTTTAAAGGATGAAGGAGTGCATTTAAATTGAAACTGTAAGGACTTTAACGGATCATCAGCGACCTCAAGAGATGGGGTCTCAACCTCCCCAACCTCTGCGGTGAGCATTTCCACTTCCAGGTCGGCTGAGGGGACAACCAAGTCTGGGGAATCCCCATCCATTATAAGGCCCAATTTCTTAGCAGGAGTAGTTACTTCCATACCACATTTAGCATTAGACCAGTCTCGCCCCAAAATTACCGGGAAAGGAGGGATAGGACACCCTGGGACCAACAGGGCTTTAGGCGTGCCTTCCCAGGTTATGATATATTTGGCGGATCTATAAGATCTGGTCTCCCCATGTATACACGTTAAACTAGTGTTTGCCTTTTTAAACTGTCACAGTAGGACAAAGCTGCGAGCAACAACAGATATGTTACTCCCAGAATCAAACATTGTGACCACCCAATGTCCATTTACTAGCTTCACTCCTGTATTTGGAAATGACAGAGGATTGGACAAATCACAATACCTTTCCCCTTTTCCCCAGAAACAGTCCATTGTCTCAGTGGAGAGTGGACATGCGGTAATGGTGTGTCCCAGCTCCCCACACTTAAAACAATGGGGAAGACTGGGTACTTTTTCTTCTGTTTTAGCCAGTGGTTTGGTGAGCACATAAGGGCTCAGTGTTAGCGACATGCGCCTGTCAGGCTAAGCAGTACTGACCTCTCTGCCTTGAAAGCCATCTGGTGATGCTCGATAACCTCAATAATGGCATCCATGTTCTTATAGGACTCTCTTCAGACCTGATGGGCGAGGTGGTCAGGCGGTGCATTCACTTAGGCCTCACAGGAAATCTGTTCCATAACTTGTTGGGCGTTGTTTACATCAGGCCATAGCCATCACTCCATTTTCCCCCACATCTCAAAGGCTTGTCCTCATGCGGGTTTGCTGAAATCAAATTTCTATTGCTTCATTCCCTTGACTGCTGATCCAAGATGATGCCATAGAGCTTAAAGATCCCTCCCTTAAGGATATCATAAACCTCTCTCGGGGAGATCATTGTAAGCCCCACTACATGTCACCTTTCAGGTACGGAGTATGTTCACCCACCCCGACCTCGGCCAAAGATTGCGCGTAGCAGTACACTTAAAATTAATGACTCAATATTGTCTCCCTCCGCTAATACTACTAAGCCTCCAGCTTTACTGCTTCCACGTTGGTGAGTCGGGCTTATTTTCCCACCAACTGTGTTCAGGTCTCTCCCAGCTGTAGTTTGACGGTTTGTAATTCTGTCAAAATGGTCCCGAGCACTGCGTTGAGGTCTTGTTCTTCCGTCATCTTTCCAAACAATTAATTCTGCCGACTCCGCCAATCTGTGATAAGAAAAGAACACAAAGACACAGATTAAAATTTAGGAAGTTGTCCAAATAAAGGCCAAAACAGATATTTGACAACAGCAGTATGGGTTCTCTGATCTTTTATGGAGGCGTAGGAGGAAGTACAATTAACAGGGAGGAAATGAAATCAAAAAGCAGATGTGAGGTTGATTGAAGAAGCTGGAGATGACATCAAAAGCAGAGGGACTGAACTGAAGTCATCGAGATGACACCGGAAGTGAGGCAATTAAGCGGAGCTGGAAGAGGAGTCTTCTGAATCAAGCAATATGGAGGTGGATATGGAAGCATTTATATGGGAGATTTTTTATTTTTCCCACTTCCTGTCGATGAAAGGAAAAAAAAGCATTAGTGCTCCGTTCCAATCCCCTATCTTTTGTTCTTTCGTGCCCTATCAAGCCCTTTGCCTGTCCCCTATTCGCAAGTGTGTGACTATATACAGGCATATGAAAAAGTTTGGGAACCCCTGTCAGCCTGCATAATAATTCTACTTTCAACAAAAAAGATAACAGTGGCATGTCTTTCATTCCCTAGGAACATCTGAGTACGGGGGTGTTTTCCGAACAAACATTTTTAGTGAAGCAGTATTTAGTTGTATGAAATTAAATCAAATGTGAAAAACTGGCTGTGCAAAAATGTGGGTACCCTTGTAATTTTGCTGATTTGAATGCATGCAACTGCTCAATACTGATTACTTGCAACACCAAATTGGTTGGATTAGCTTGTTAAGCCTTGAACTTTATAGACAGGTATGTCCAATCATGAGAAAAGGTATTTAAGGTGGCCAATTGGAAGCTGTGCTTCCCTTTGACTCTTCTGTGAAGAGTGACAGCATGGGATCCTCAAAGCAACTCTCAAAAGATCTGAAAACAAAGATTGTTCAGTATCATGGTTTAGCGGAAGGCTACAGAAAGCTATCTCAGCGGTTAAAACGGTCAATTTCAACTGTAAGGAATGTAATCAGGAAATGGAAGGCCACAGGCACAGTTGCTGTTAAACCCAAGTCTCGTAGGCCAAGAAAAATACAGGAGCGGTGTATGCAAAGGATAGATAGATAGATAGAATTAAAGAGTGATAAAAATGCAGGTATAACAGACAATAACTTTGTATAATGTTAACGTTTACCCCCCAGGAGGAATTGAAGAGTCGCATAGTGTGGGGGAGGAACGATCTCCTCAGTCAGTCACTGGAATGGTTACAGACAACCCACAGATCATTTCCAAAGACCTGCAAGAACATGTTGCTGCAGATGGTGTATCGTTCTACAATTCTGCGAAATTTGCACAAAGAACATCTATATGGCAGGGTGATGAGAAAGAAGCCCTTTCTGCACTCATGCCACAAACAGAGTCGCTTGTTGTATGCAAATTAGCCAGATTAATTTTGGAAAAAGTGCTTTGGACTGATGAGACAAACATTGAGTCATTTGGTCATAACAAAAAGCACTTTGCATGGCAGAAGAAGAACACCACATTCCAAGAAAAACACCTGCTACCTACTGTCAAATTTGGTGGAGGTTCCAGCATGCTATGGGGCTGTTTGGCTAGTTCAGGGACTGGGGCCCTTGTTAAAGTCGAGGGTCGGATGAATTCAACACAATATCAACAAATTCTTCAGGATAATGTTCAAGCATCAGTCAAAAAATTGAAGTTACGCAGGGGTTGGATATTCCAACAAGACAATGACCCAAAACACAGTTCAAAATCTACCAAGGCATTCATGCAGAGGGAGAAGTACAATGTTCTGGAATGGCCATCACAGTTCCCTGACTTGAATATCATTAAAAATCTATGGGATGATTTGAAGCAGGCTGTCCATGCTCGGCAGCCATCAAATTTAAATGAACTGGAGAGATTTTGTATGGAAGAATGGTCAAAAATTCCTCCATCCAGAATCCAGACACTCATCAAAGGCTATAGGAGGCATCTAGAGGCTGTTATATTTGCAAAAGGATGCCCAACTAAGTATTGATGTAATAGCTCTGTTGGGGTGCCCAAATTTATGCACCTGTCTAATTTTGTTAATATGCATATTGCTTAATGTCCCTGCTGAAATACTACTGCTTCCATAAGGCATGTCATATATTAAAAGGAAGTTGCTACTCAGCCAATGATAAACAAAAATCCAAAGAATTAATAGGGGTTCTCAAACTTTTTCACATGACTGTATATATTTGCAAATTAGTTAAAAATAAAATGCTGAAATGTTACATTAACACAAGTATTCAGACCTTTTGCAGTATTCAAGTGAATCCTAAATGCATCCCATTTTATTGATCAGCTTTTCAATCCAGGCTGAAGACTTAATAATTTAGACAATTACCTTGACTAGAGCTGATGATTAACTATGCATAACGCATTTCAGTTTGTTAGTCATTGGTACAGAAATGTCAATGTTACAATATTTTTAAACTGTCATTAAACCTCCTGTTTTCTTTTTGTCTTCTCAGCATCTAGATGTGGCACTTGGTGGCACTGGTATATTGCCAGGCTGCTTTCTTACATATAGAAAGAAAATCTTGGGTAAAGGAGCATTGGAGTCATTGGATGGAGAGAGCTTTCAATAGATTAGATGGCATGACAAACTCTACTACAGAAAACCCAGGAGGGTCTAGTCAGCCAGTTGGCCGAGGTCTCCAGAGGCATCATGCATAAAGATGTGCATGGAATTCACACTAAAACATGGCGTTCAGCCACAACCGGAAATGTTCGTAAGCACAACAAAATCCAGATACATAAATATGTGCGTTTGCCAACTTCCATGTTCTTCTGCTTCATAAATCCCGGTCAGCATGAAAAGTAACACATGTGCACGATCCTGCTGCCACTCCCCAAACGCCTCCCAGAATTACGGCTCTTTAAATATGTAAATCAATATGAATAACCCTTAAGCTCAGAATTCTGTGAAAAGGCAATGGCAAAAGCATGGGGGAAAAAGAAAAATTTCAGCAAATACCAAGTGGAGGCAAGGAACAATGTACTATTTGTTGGTTTAAACAACAAAAAACAACAGCCCAGGGACCCAGATCCCACCAGGCAGCCACTGGGAGCGACCAGACAGATGTTTAAAAAAAAAAAAAAAAAGTGGCAGGGGGAGGGTAGGCGAAGATGTTGTAGCATTGCCAGATGTCCCAGGAGAGGGGAGGAGTCCAAAACCCCACCTGACATATACAGTCACACACAAACACAGTCATACACTCCCTCCCTCATGCTCTCACATACACATACAACCCAAGACTTACAAAGATGTACGCCAGACACCCATTCACACTCCCCATACACACCCTACTAACTCTGGTCCCGGTGCTGCCGTACTGAGGGCACAACCATTCCCGGACGCCAGAGTTAGCCCCGTTCCGCTGGGGTAATAATGAGCAGGCACCCCTGTCCAACGCAGAGCAAAGCAACCCACCACTCCAGACCACAGGCAGACGGCCAGCTCCCACTCCTAGCCTCCAGCCCCGGGCAGCTAACTGAGAACAGAGGTGTAATAAGACCTCTAGTCTCCCTCCGCCGGCTCCAATGTAATGTTAATGTGTGTTGATAAGGTGCATTTTGTGGTTGGGGGGGCGCGGGCAGCGCTGGCATCATGTGGCCTACACCAGCTGATGCCAACACACAGCCCCACTTCACCCCCAAAACCCTCCATGACTAGGTGCAGTTTAAAATTGGAAGTGGGCACTGGCACTCGGAGTGAGGCTGAAATTTCCCCCCACCGGATGCCGTTGAGTGTGCTCACTCCCAAGGCCCTAAGTGTGCATTTGTGTGAAATGTTGTTTGTGGAAGTGTTTAATGTGCAAATAAAATTGGGGGGTAGGCTGCCACAGGACTGCGGAAATGGGATCCATACCCGCACCCCCTGACTTACCCACACCCCAAGGCCCTATGTGCATCTTTGTGTGATGATGTGAAGGAGCAGGAGGAGGGAAATGTCTGAGGATGGGGAGGAACGGCTGAGGGGCCCGAGCCCTCCAGGGAGCCAGCTCCCCTACTGGCCCCAATAGGCACCTCTGCTCCCAAAATCCACCCGGGGCATGGAGGCCCCAGCCCATCTAGCCACGGCCCAAAGCAGCAGCATCACAGAGCCCCATGGAGTCCGAGGCCACCAACCCACACCACCCCAGCAGAATATTTACTCCCATCGCCACATTTACTCAACATTCAGACTAAGTAAGACATAAGACACCCAGGTAAAGTTGGACCCCCCCCCCCCTCGGACATCCCCTCCCCCATGGCGGAGCCAGGACCCGGCACCGCCGCATGTTCCGGCCCTCTTCCCGGCAGCGTACATGTCAGGACCCAATCCCCAAGGCCCCACCCAGACCCCCATCCGGGGACGGCCGCCCCCATACCCCAAGCCACCAGGCCCCCACCCAGACCCACCCAGGGGCAATGCAGCCACCAGGCAGCGACCCGCAGCCACCGTCAAGACCCCCCAAGGCCCCACACACAACTACCAGAAGTCCACCCCCCGAGGCAACCCAAGCACCACCAGAGTGGGGCAGCAGCCCCCCAGCCCAAGACCCCCCTAGTGAACCCACCCCCAGGGATCCTCCAGACACTCTAAGCTCAGACTCTCCACCACATCAACCACAGCATCCCGCAGGACAATATCAATGACCCTCCATCATCGCTATGTGATGGAACCGATCAAAGGAGCCCAGAGAGATTGATTTGAAGTGGAGGCAGAGGCTGTCTCAAGTGTAATATGATCCAATAAAAGATTTCTATACTGGTTAATGCAAAGATTATCTTTGTTTTTCCAGTTTATGAGGATAGTTTTCTTAGCGATGCATATGGCAGTGAGAACCACGTGAACCAAATTTGTTTCAATCGGGACATCCTCTAGGTTCCCCAGCAGGCAAAATGAGGGGGAAGTTGGGATATCACATTTCAGACACTTTGACAGGTCTTCACATACTCCATACCAGAATCCCTGAACAGGTGGACATGACCACAGTGCGTGGATATAACTGTCAGGAATGTTGTCTGTGCAGTGTGTGCAGGTGTCAGATGGCACAAATCCCATCCTGAACATCCTATGACCTGTATAGTGTACTCTGTGTAGAATTTTGTATTGAATTAATTGTAAATTGGGGTTTCTGATCGTTTTAAAAGTTTTTAAACAAGTTTGGGACCAGAAAGTCTGGTCAAAGTTAACTAATAGATCCGCCTCCCATTTACCTATAGGAATTGCTATTGTATCATCTATTTTGGTCAATGTTTTATATACTTTAGACAGTAATTTGGGGTGTTTGAGATTACAGAAGTCTAATACCCTTGATGGTGTTTGTAATTCTACTTTATTAAGCTTAAATTTTTCTTTAACTACTGATTTAATTTGGAGATATTCTAAAAATCTATTCTTGTCTATCCCAAATTGGGAGACCATTCTGTTAAATGGATTGAAATCCAATCCTTCAAATATGTGTTCCATGTATAGAATTCCTTTACTTTTCCAGTATGGGAAGTTCATCATTTTATTGTTTTGCAATATGTCAGGATTATTCCAGATGGGTGTGCGTCTGCATGGAATTAGTGAAGACTCTGTCATTTTTAGATATTCCCACCATGCTGTCAGTGAGGTGCTAATATTAATACTTTTAAAGCTTTCATGCTTTCTTATTTTTGAGCTAATCAACGGTAGGTCCGAAAGCTCTATAGTATTGCAAAGTGTCTGTTCTACATCTAACCAGGACTCATCCAGCGGGTTATGTTGCAACCATCTTGGTATATATTGGAGCCTGTTGGCTAAGAAATAATAATAGAAGTTGGGTAGATCCAGCCCTCCTCTATCTTTGGTCTTCTGTA
>JANRMT010062806.1:4100495-4136252 GCA_026402145.1 Polypterus bichir lapradei
TATATATTGTCACAAACATGCGATTAGGAGGCAGCTAAAGGGCTTGATTAACTGTAATATTAGATCAGACCAGGGGGTGGCTAAGAGTACTGACTGTCTCTATCAGTCTCTTGCAGACCGTTCCTGGGAAATCTGAGAAGGGTCCGGCTGCAGGTCACAGACTTGGCCTTCCACGCCTCCTGCCTTCCACAGTCCGCATCTCAACCTCCCACAATCCGTAGAAAGAAAAGGAGAAGGGCTGCTGTACAGTTTTTCCAATTCGAAAAAAAAAAGGAGCTGAAAACGTTTTCTGACACGGAACAATGGCACAGCAGAACCAGGTATGGACTCAGAATAAAAAGCTCAGTATATTTAAAGAAACTTTAGATCCATTAAACAAAACTAATGAGACGTACGATTATATACTGTATAGCGAATCCAAGTGTTCTCTGTTTATCGTCATTACTGACATATCCTATTTTTAAGCATATCGTTTTAATTATTTTTTATCTCTTGTATTATTTATTTTTAATATTTGCCATATTATTTCATCTATATTAACTTTTTCACTTATTTACGAGATGTTATGTAGAGAATCTGCAATGTTAGTGTACAATATGAAAGGTATTTATGTTTATCGTCGTCATTAATGTATGTTAAATATCTTATTAACTTGATTTTTCTGTAGTTAAGTTAGCTATTTATAAAAGCATGTTAGCACTTTCTGCCAAATTAGTATTACATATTATTTTTGTCTTGATTTCCACAGTCACATTTCTCCATAAAGGCATATATAAAAACAACTTTGATTACATTGATTAAATGTCAAAATGAATCTAAGTGCCCTCTTTATAAAAAACAAAGAGACTACAGCATCCTGCTACCTGCCTTCATAGTCATGAAGACCACATTGTCAAGTATGCAGGTAGTGTATGTATGCCAGGAGTGTGTGCTTGCAAACAATACTGACGTTTAGATTTCTGAACTGGAACTTTTTAAAATACAGTTTAAAAAGCTGAGCATTTTCCACTGTTTGGCAGATTTTACTATTTACAGATGTAACACAGGGTGTGTCCCAAGTGGCCAATTCCATTGTTGTTTTTGTTTAACGGTCATTGTCAACAGTTTACTGTATGTCAGTATTTAATATTTTTCTTTGATATTTTTTTTTTTACCCCTTGTATTATGGCCTCACTAGTGTGTGCTTGGTGTGTGGGTGTGTGTGTGGGTGTGCGCCCTGCAGTGGGCTGGCACCCTGCATGGGGTTTGTTTCCTGCCTTGTGCCCTGTGTTGGCTGGGATGAAAATTTCATATTGTAACTGTCTTTTTTTGTATGTCTATATTTAATGTTGTGTCCAGGTTACTAAAGGACATTTTGTGGTGTCTCTGTATTTTATCCTGGAGGCCCCCTTCAATTTTAATGAGGTGTGTCTCAACTTTAGTCCTCTCTTCCTTCATTGTAGTATTTGTAGAGGGAGGATTATATCTGGTTGCTGGTTCCCATTTTTGTCACCTTCTACAATTTGCTAAGTGAGCAAATGCCCTTCTAAATGAAGGCCAAGAACCAAACAAAAAATTAGAAGGTACAGAAATAATGGACAGCCAGGACAGGGTCATTTATTGTGCTTATTCTTTTAGGTTTTTGTAACATTTCCTTAGGTAAATATTATTTTCTCTGTTTTCAGGTTTAGACTTTATTGAGCCGTTAATGAGAAGACAGAGTAAAGACTTGGCACTACATCTGAAATGAAAAAAAAAAATGTCTTGCTATTCTGTTCCATAGCACTGCGTTTTGCAGGTTTCAGGTCTTTTCTTTTAGAAGAAACGTCAGCCACCCTTCTCCAACATCCAGCACAGGGCACCGATGAGCAGGTACAGACACATCATTTTATAAACTTCCATAAGAAAGATGAATTACATGTTGTTGATGCTGGCTTACAAGGTCTATGGTATAGTGAATAAAATGTATAAAAAGACTTAATGCTTGTCTCAGATGCCTACTGTTAATCATTAACCAGTAGAAGTCAAAGCCCAAAAGACTAACAGCCTGTTTTACATCTTCTGACAAACTGGAGTGCTAGTACAACTCTTAAAGGCCTTGAAACATTTGAAATACATTACGTGCTGTGTTAATAATAGTGTAAGATAAGAAACATTGAAGACCTGTAGAATCTGTGATCAAAAGCAGTAATGTTAATAATGTATAACAAATTAAATATACCGTACATATTTTTTTTAACTTTCCTTACATTCCTTGTAAATGTGGAGGAAAAGGCTATTATTAAAGCTTTATGATGACCATTTAAAGAATTTTCTTTCTTTCTTTCTTTTTTTTAATAAAACATATTACAGCAACACAGAATCCTTCAACAGCTTACTGAGGCAGAGAAGTGGTGTGCTGAGAACATTTCTGTGTTCAGGGGGCACATCTCACTCCCTTCATTACTGTCAATGGACAAAGACGACATTGAAGAGGCCCTTCAGAAATTTGATTTGCTATCTGAATTTCCAGAAGAAGAGGAGAGGGAATATGTCTTTAGACATATTTTTTTCACATATGGAAGACATGCATCTGTTTTAGATAACGTGAGGGGAAAAAGGAAAATGACTGTGTTTTGTGAGAAAATGTAACAAACATACATGTCCCTCATTGTTCAGTTACAACCCACAATTCTTGTTCTATATTTTATATATTCTTTAACTTTTTTGTAATAAATGTTGCAAACCAACTTCATCTTTACAGTCCATTGTCTCAGATATGCATATTCTTAGTGTTATGTATTAAAATAATGTTTTATGAAGCAGGGCAAGGCAATTTGTATTTATAAAGCACATTTACAACAGCAGCCAGAACTGAACCAAAGTGCTGTACAAGGAAGGGTAAAAGAAGCAGTTGAAATATACTGTATGTACACATCACAAAACTGCAAGAATAACCAACCATTACATAAAAGATAAACTTAAAATACACATACATACATATTTCTAATCATGAATGTACGTGAGCCAACATATAAAAACAATGTCAACCTCTTGCAGGGTCAAATGGCAGCAAGAAGAAATAAGACTTTAATGATGACTTAAAACTGGCCTGTGTTGGAGCAGACCTAATATAATAAGGTGAGCCATTCCAGAGAAAAGCAGCAGCCACAGCAAACACCCAATTCCTCCTCTGCTTCAGCCTCGACCTCGGCACAACTAAGAGCATTGGGCTAGTAGACCGCAGGGCTCTTGTTGGCACATACAAGTGAAGAGTTTCCAAGTGGCAAGATGGGGCTGATCCATTCAAACATTTAAAAACAAGAAATAGAATTTTAAAATCAATTCTGAAATGGACCAGAAGCCAATGAAGCGAGCTCAGTATTGGCGAAATATAGCCACACTTACGAGAGCCATTCAATAAGCGAACAGCAAAGTTGTGGAATAGTTGTAGGTGTCGTAACAGGGCCTGACCAACACCTACATACAAAGAACTGCAATAGTCCAAATGAGATGTTGTAAAAGCTTGGATGACCTTTTCAAGATCACTGAAAGAAAGAAAAGCCTTTACCTTAAAGTCTCAGCTGGAAAAAGCTTCATTTAACCTCACAATTTATCTGTTTGTCGGGTTTGAATTAGCTGCCATAGATCACACCTGGGCTAACTGAAGCTTTATGATACGTATACGGCAAAAGGTCCAAGAGCAACATCAGAGACACTCAAACTTTCTTAACTTTTGGACACCATGATCACAGTTTTATTATCATTTAGTTTAAGAAGATGCATTGCCATCCAGGTTTTAATATCATTCAAGCACGCATGGAAGGTCTGTATTTTCTCGCTTTGATTTTAGTGGCAAATATATTTAAGTGTCATCAGTATAGAGAAGCCATACTTGTTAACAATGGATCCTAAAGGTAAAATGCCTATCAAAAAGATAGCTGGTCCAACGATGGAACCCTGTGGAACCCCACAAGTCAGAGGAGCTACAGAGGATGAGAACTCACCCAAATGAATAGAAACGCTCCTATTTCTTAGATAAGATTTAAACCATTTAAGAGCATTACCTTGGATGCCTACATACTGTTCAAGGCAGGATAGAAGAATCATAAGATCCACGGCATCAAAAGCTGAGGTAAGATCTAGCAGTACAAGAATGGCAGAATCTCCAGCATTAGTAATTGGGAAGAGGTCACTGTTAACCTTTAACAAGGATGTTTCAGTGCTGTAAGAACATCTGTATCTGGATTGGAATTTTTCCAGAATACTATTTTCATCTAGAAATATTTGAGTTTGGACAACTTTTTCTAAGACTTTAGATAAAAAAGGCAGTTTAGACATTGGCCTGAAACTTGACACATTAGAGGGTCCTTATTTTGTTTTTTATAATACGTCTCTGCACCACAGCCTGTTTCAAGGCAGCAGGAACACAACCAGAAATCAAGCTAACATTTATTAAGGTAACAATACTTGGTCTGAAAGAAACAAAAAAACCCTTAACTAATCAAGAGGGGACACTGCTGTCCAGGGGGCAATTTGTAGGATTCAGGCATTGCACCAAATCAGACAACAGAGACGATGACACACACAGGCACAAAGTGGTCAAAGACAGCTGAACACACTATGGAAAGAGATGAATCTGAGCAAGCAGTGAGACCAATGACCTAATAACAGTAATCTTATTTATAAAAAAGTATATCTCCGTTTGGAGAGTAACTTGGGGTATGCAACAAATGACAAATTCATAATACAAGAAATGGTATATGGCGATTAAAGGTTTCAAAATCACTAAAAAATTGATTTGTAATTATTGCATTGACCCAAACAAAACATTTTTAAAGTTAAGTTTAAAATCTGTTAGTTCAGTTCCAAAATAAATAAAAAAGACGGTTTATGGAAGTGCAACTTTCAATAATGCAAATTTTTACATTTCTTTAGAAAAACAAACAATATAATATCTATTAAGCAATTTAAGAGATTTGCTTCACTTTTTTTTGATAAGTACATACTTATAAGCTAGGGTCCCAGGGAGAACAATTATGCATTAAAATTAAAAACCAGGTAAACGTTTGAAAGTTTAATAACTCCACTTGAAATTTATCAACATTATAGCAGCGGCGTTGAACAAAATTAAGAAAACACAATTCAAGACAGACAATGGAAATGAAGATATGAACTGTATAATATAATAAGCTGGATCATTTAAATAATTGTTTAATATAAACAATTTTAAAAGTTTCTTTTACTGAAAACTCGAAAGTTTAGACCTTCATTTTCATGCCTGTTGATTGCTTTGTTGTGTTATTAATCATCATTTATTTTGTAACATAATAAATTAATATCATTAACGGAATTTTCCTTTATTGAACGAGGTTCCAGAAATAATGTCAGACATGCCGTTTAGTACAAAAGTACCATCAAAATAATTTCAAATATTTTGAATGATAGAATTCACTATAATAGCAGTTAAAGCAACCACATTCATATTTAGTATGGTGTTTCCTTATTCTAAAAATATGTTATGCCCTCTTTCTTTTAACTATATCTAATCCTGACTCATAAATTATAAAACTGTTTTTGTTTCTAAAAGCAAATACGAGAGTAATACCATAAAGAGAAACTTGGATTCTTGCCTCGTGATTGCAGGAAGTCATATTAACATTGTCTTTTAGGGTTACATGTTAAATCAACGTTACTAGTTTTTCAATGAAAGCAGTGTGATAGAGGACTGACACGAATGCTGGGGGCATGGTGTGAAAGGCAGGGTCTGCGACCTGCAGCCAGATACAATTGGGAAATCCCGCCTCTGACGACGTCACTTCTGGTTCCGGTGGCTTTGATGACATCACTTCCGGTCCCGAAGACGTCACTTCTGGTTCCGGCATAGATTACATCATTTCCTCTGCCAGCCCTTAAAACTGCCATTTTACCTTCACATTTTCAGTTCTGTTTTGTACTCAGTCTTATAAACAACTCATTCTTTTTCTAACCTTTTGCAGCCAGGATCATATTATATTGGTGGCTGCCCCAACCCTTTGTGACTGTCTGAAGTGGAGCGGTCCATGTGTACTGATGATGTTTGTGGTGTTGAACATTCATATGCATGATTGATGGTTGGTTTTGCAAAACTACACTAAGTTATCATTGGCTTCATTTTTTTTCTACAATACTGTGCTTTCCTGTGTGTTTAGAGTAGCAAATCGAATGCTTGTTTGATTGAAAGTGTCCCTGTTCTGTCTATTTGAGTTTACTGATCCCTATCAAATCAATTGTGGCTTTTTCCATTAGACCTTTAACAATTTCTAATTTTCCTTGATTCATGCTTCATATGCTCCATGTTCCTATGTTGAGAATATCTTTATAGCTTCTGATCTCTCTTTTCTATCCAGCAACATCAGCATCAGGATGACCTGACGGTTATGAACCATCAGCTTCACAAACACTGGCCATACTCTCTGGGTGATCATCGGCTTTTGCCTAGTAGCATGATGAATGCCTATAGGACCATCTTCCAGCACTATACGACAGTTCTTTTTGTTGTCTCATCATCAGGTTTTCTTGGCAGAATCCAGTAGGTTGCCGGGCCTTTCTTTTTTGCACTGTAAGTTCAATGTTGTAGCCAATGTCACATCAGACGCGATCTTTTGCCACCAAACATTGCCTGTCTGCTGCTGCCCAGATGGGTGGTACATCATCAGTCTGGTATACTCCACTACTCATACTTTTAATTAATAAAAAAATGTACAAGTAAGAACTTGAATTTCATGTTTGTTAGAAAGTGGGATTTGCACAAAGGCTAAATACAAATGGGAGCATTTAACTCATTTTGAGGGATTTCAGCATGTGGTTTGTATGGAATGATATGATAACAGTGGAATACATAATTAATCTTATTGTGTGCATATACTAAACCTATTCACTTACAGATTATGTCTATTATCTGAAAAAAAATACTGCTCAAACTAATATTAAAAATTCAAACACTACCATGTCTTTATTACACGAATTACTGAACATCAACGTAATTGCAAATGTTTTAATTTAAAAAAACTCTTTAAAGTTGCATTCATAAAAACATACTTTTCAAATCAGATTTGTCAGAAAACTGCTTTGTCAGGTATGTGATAAATAATGCAAGACTGCATTTGTGAATTGAGTAGATATCATTTGGCTTGTAACAATTGCTAAAGAGTAATAATTAATGGATAAGTCAAACGAGTTAAAATGTAAAATATCAGAAACACTTGATGCTTTAATTTGCTAAATCTCTCCTTCCTTTTTTATATTTCTTAGAACCTTAAGATTACCTTTGTTAAATTAAAGTTTACAGCTTACATTATATTAAAGCTTACATACTATTTGGGACAAATTTGACCATTTTTCACATTTGACAGCAGTATAAATATCCTAAGTGTCAATCTTTTAGCCTGAAACTTATCTTAAATTGTCCCAAAATACACAAAAATAAAAATGTTTTAAAATTTTACACTGTAATGTACAAGTATACAAATTTTTGTACATTGAGGCTGTTCTGAGTCAAATTTTAGGGATTTTAGATCAACCAGTGTGGATCAAATTAAGGAAAATGGTGGTTTTGGGAAATCTTGAAACTGTGAAACTGTACATGCCATGTCTGTTTATATTTTTTATGGTCACAGACTTCAAGGGGGACCTTGACACTGTCATGAGAACTGTCTGTGTTCCCACCACATTTTCCCAGGTTCCCAAAAAGACAGGCACCTGCTGGTCTTTGAAGGGTCATGGGAGAATCTCAAAACAGTGAAAAAAAGTGTGTACAGGTCCCAAGGTGAGGCTTCTTCTAGTTTGTGGAATGCTGAGACGGAAAGACCAATATTTTGTGCCACCATGTCCATAGAAATGTTCTGTACCACATCGGTGATATACACATTTGACAATCGTGAGACAAGAACTGCATGGCATGTCACTGACAAACTGGCAGTAATCAGGAGTATCTGGGACACATGGGAGGAACGGCTGCCTCTTATGTACAAACCTGGGGCCTCATGTATAAACGGTGCATATGTACAAAAATGTTGCGTACTCCCATTTCCAAGCTCAAATCGCGATGTATAAAACCTAAACATGTCGTAAAGCCACACACATTTTCACGGTAGCTCGAACCCTGGTGTACGCATGTTCTCTGCTTTGTTTTGCAAATTGGCGGCACCCAGAGTCAAAGTAGTGTTTTTGTTCCAGTGTGATTTCCCTTTCTTTTTTAGACCCACATCCCTGATGTGGCTTTATCAAATACACTGAAATTAACAGCATATTGTTTATTAGTTTAAGGCATCTGATTGTAATTAACCTGTAACAATATAATGGTCCACAGAATGTTCAAACTATTCCAAATACCAAAGCTGCTTTGGCGTTGTTACTCTCACTGCACCTTCTTTTTCTCCTTTCAGCTGCTCCCATTAGGGGTTGCCACAGCGGATCATCTTTCTCCATATTACACTCACTGCACCACTCTGAGTATTTACAGTATATCACTGTATCTGAGTGTGGAATCTACAGCAGCTAATCGGAAACTGAATTATCAGTATACAGCATCTAGCACACACTGCCTTAGCCATGCTGCCTATTTGAACTGCTCGCATATGGCAAACACTTCAGAGCCTTTCCTGTACGGACCTTGCAGTTCAGAAGTTTAATCCCAAGAACTGTAAATGCACTCAATCAGTCCATCAAGTGCTCCTTGTAGAAATGTTTGTACTTATTAGTAAAATTACCTCACTGTAAACTTGCAATTCAGTTATAATATTGCACAACCTGAGCCACTTTATAAAGAGTGTATGTACATATGATGACAATATCATTTTTAAGATGAAATGCAGCAAAATATGTTTATTGCATTATACATCCATCCATTATCCAACCCGCTATATCCTAACTACAGAGTCACGGGGATCTGCTGGAGCCAATCCCAGTCAACACAGGGCGCAAGGCAGGAAACAAACCCCGGGCAGGGTGCCAGCCCACCACAGGGCACACACACACACCAAGCACAATTTAGAATCACCAATCCACCTAACCTGCATGTCTTTGGACTGTGGGAGGAAACCCACACAAGCACGGGGAGAACATGCAAACTCCACGCAGGGAGGACCTGGGAAGTGAACCCGGGTCTCCTAACTGCAAGGCAGCAGCACTACCACTGCGTCACTGGGCTGCCCATACATTATACAGATGAAATGTTAACATCATTTAAATAATCTATATTGTTAATAATTAAAAATGTGAGGACATGGTGTTGCAGCGCTAGCTAATTCAGGGATTGTTCCTGCCTCACACTGTATTCTTGCTGCGGCTGGTACGACACTGGAAGGATAGATGGATAGAATAATTAAACATGCACTACGAAGATTTGGTGTCCTTGAGTGTTTCAAAAGGCACCTACAAATAAATAAAATGTATTATTATTATTTATTATTATATTTCAATGTTCCTTAAAAGTTTTGAAGAATCTGCGTTCTAAGCTTACAGATGGCTTAACATCTATTACAGTGCTGATTGTGTGGTGATTGGTTACTTGGAGAAAGAAAATGAAGGACAGGAATTGGAGATTAGTACGTTTGAAAGAGACAGTACTATTGCAATAAATTATTTCATCTAAGGTCGCACATGGCATAGCAAGCATCTTGCGTGAGGCAGGAACAATCTCTGGGTAGGGCACCAGCTTGTCACTATCACTGCGCCATCGTATTCCCATGTTTAATAACATGCTTTAACTCCTATCATCATGAAAATAATATCAAGTATACATCTCAGTATTTTAATTATTCAGAGAGCTGTAATATCACGAATGTAATAGATTCTGTGTCCTGTCAGAGAAAGAGAAAGACTATTTAATAAGCATGTAGTGATTCACACACAGAGGAACACATACAAAACAAAGCATTTAACATGCTAATTTAGTTATGATGGTATTAGAGAAACTAGTAAATTAAATGATTTAAAGATGAAGTTTATGATGATCTACTTTAATAACAAAATAAACTCTGTGATGAAAGTGGAAATTTCAAAATTAAAGTTGACATTTCAAGCTTTTTTCTCACTGTGTCCCTATTTTTATTTCTTTTCTCTGTACCCTAATAAGCTTTCATATGAGACTCAGACTACGACTTGCCTTTTCACTGCGACTTTGATATCTGACAACTCCATTTTTATTTCGTGCACTGTGCGACTTTGAGAACTTGAGCTTTTGAGTTTCTCTGACACTTTATGTCACTCGATCAACTTCCTTTTGCTGTTTATACCACTGTTTAAACCAACAAATAGTACGTTTTTCCTTGCCTCCACTTGGTATTCGCTGAAATTCTTCTATTTTACTCCATGCTTTCGCCATTGCCTTTTCACAGAATGCTGAGCTTAAGGACAATTTATATTGATTTGCATATTCAAAGAGGCATAATTCTGGGAGGAGTTGGGGTGTGGCAGCAGGCGCGTGCACTTGCATTACTTTTCATGCTGACCGGGAGTTATGGAGCAGAAGAATGTGGAAGTTGGTGTTCTCACAGATTTATGCATCTGCATATTTTTGTGCGTACGCACATTTCTGCTTTTGTCCTAATGCCATGTTTTAATGTGAATTCTACGCACTGCGTAATGCATAAGGCCCCTGGTCCTGAGGTCACAGTGTATAAAAGACTGGCCCCATTCAGAGGTAGGAATTGCCTTTAATTTTTAGACTTAATTAATCACTGCTTCAATGTACATATTGGTTATGAAATCAAAAGGTCAGATTCAGATCAGATTCCCTTTATTTGCCATTTGTTATGCACATCCATACATAAAAAGTGAAATAATGTTTCCATTAAAAATGCATTCTAGGACAAAAACAGTGGAATTCAATAAATGAGAAGATAGATAGAGTAAAAAGCAAATGAATGATTTCAATGATTTAATTGTTGTAATGGTTATACATTGTTATATAATAAATCCCAACAGTTTCAGAATGCTCTCACCATTTTCACTTTCAATAAAATACATTTAAATCATAATATTATGACTGTAGTTTTTGTATATCCTAGGTGAAACTGGACATGATATTGTGTGATAGTATATGTTGTAAAACCTATAAAATACACTCTTCCTGCTCTCTGAAATATTAATTAAGGATTACTCATCAATTTATTAATGTCAGATAGGCTATTTAAACATTCTATATAGATCTGTAGTTCAGAATTTAGTGTAGACAAATTCTTGGCCTGGGTCAAAATTGACCCAGACCATACTGTGAAGGCATGAAATATAAACAGTATGTAAGGGTTAAGATTATTATTTCAGAAATAAAACAGTCTGACTGATTTACAGTATAAATGCAGTAATTAGTCAAAATTTTTGCTTTTATACTAACAAACTAAATTTATTTTGGCTGAAAAAATCTACTGTAAGGTACAAATTTATCTTTGTTGCTGATTCTGCTTGAATTAATGGTGATTTTGTCACATTTTTTTCAGAAATGTCATTAGAACATTAGAACACTCTAGACGAGAACAGGCCATTCAGCCCAACAAAGCTCGCCAGTCCTATCCACTTGTTTCCTCCAAGAAAACATCAAGTCAATGGAATCGATGTAGTCCTGGAGTCAGCCTAATCGCTCTTCTCTGGACCTTTTCTAGTGCTGCTATGTCCTTTTTGTAGCCAGTAGACCAAAACTGCACACAGTACTCAAAATGAGACCTCACCAGTGCATTATAAAAGGTTGAGCATAACCTCCTTGGACTTGTACTCCACAGATCGTGCTATATAACCTAACATTCTGTTAGCCTTCTTAATGGCTTCTTAACACTGTTGGGAAGTTGATAGCTTAGAGTCCACTATGACTCCTAAATCCTTCTCATAAGGTGTACTCTCGATTTTCCGACCGCCCATTGTGTATTCAAACCTAATATTTTTACTTCCTATGTGTAATACTTTACATTTAGTGACATTAAATTTCATCTTCCACAAATCTGCCCAAGCCTGTATGCTATCCAAGTCCTTCTGTAATGATATAACGGATTCCAAATTATCTGCTAATCCACCTATCTTGGTATCATCTGCAAACTTAACCAGCTTGTTACTTATATTCCTATCTAAATCATTTATAAACATTAAAGAAAACAGCGGCCCTAGCACTGACCCCTGTGGAACACCACTCTTAACATTGGCCAGTTCTGATGAGGTTCCTCGCACCATCACCCTCTGCTTCCTGTGTCTGAGCCAATTCTGCACCCATCTAAAAACATCACCCTGAACTCCCACTTCTTTTAATTTGATGACCAACCTCTCATGTGGCACCTTATCAAATGCTTTCTGAAAGTCCAGATAAATAATATAAGCTCCACTTTGATCGTATGCTTTTGTTGCAACCTCATAGAATTCCAACATGTTAGTAAAACATGACCTCCCTCTTCTGAACCCATACTGACTGTTCAGAATAACTCCTGTCCTTGCCATGTGTTGCTCAATTTTATCCTTAATAATTCCTTCCATTAATTTTCCTGTGATGCATGTTAAGCTTACTGGCCTATAGTTGCTTGGATCTGCCCTGTCACCCTTTTTATATAATGGGATGATATTTGCCATTTTCCAGTCCTTCGGAATCTCTCCAGTGCTCAGTGACTTCCTAAAAATGTGTCAAGGGTTTATATATGTACTCACTAGCCTCCTTAAGAACACAAGGATAAATATTATCTGGGCCTTGTGATTTGTTTGATTTCATCTTATTTAATCTGAGCAGCACTTCTCCCTCTACAATTTCCAAATCCCTCAGTACCTCCTTAGTAGTCGCGTTTACCTCTGGGAGGTTATCCACTTGCTCACTTGCAAACACCTCAGAAAAATGTAAGTTTAGGGCATCTGCTATTACATTGTCTGTATCTTTTAATTCCCCTTTACTATTCCTGATGAACTTGACCTCCTCCTTAACTGTTCTTTTACTACTAAAATACTGAAAGAATCTCTTGGGGTCGTCTTTCGCATTATCTGCTATATTCCTCTCCAACTGTCTTTTAGCCACTCTGATATCCTTCTTAATGGTTGTCCTCATGTTCTCATACGCGCTACGATTCACTTTGCAGTCATTAGTCTTACATGTCTTATACAACAGTTTTTTCCTTTGCAACTTCTTTTTTAAATCTTTATTAATCCATTGTGGAGTTTTTCTCAGTTTCCTATTAATTCCAAATTTAGGTATGTATCTGTCCTGCATTACATGTAAAACATTTTTAAACCTGTTCCACTGCTCCTCGACTGTCTCCACATTTAAAAGCTTATCCCAGTCTATCCTACTTAGACTTTGTCGCATCTGCTAAAAATTAGCCCTACCAAAGTTCAACTTAACAATTTTAGTCTTTGCATCTGTACTCTTACAAAATACTGAGAATTGTATTACATTATGGTCACTTGACCCTAGTGGTTCAATCACCTCTACACCCTCAATTCTATCCTGATTATTACAGAATACTAAATCCAGACAGGCTTCACCCCGTGTTGGTGCTTTAACATGCTGTGTTAAAAAACAGTCGCTGATTACTTCTAAAAACTCCTGCTCTTGTGCTCCTCCATCTGCAAGGTTATCCCAGTTAATATTTGAATAATTAAAGTCCTCCATGACTAGAATATCCCCCTGTAAACTTGCATTTTTGATATTACTAAAAAGATGTGTGTTGAAATTACTGTCTGAATTGGATGGTCTATAACACACTCCTAAAATAAGACCTCTTTCCCTAATATTTTCCAGACGAAGCCACATGTCCTCACTAAGATGGGGCTCATCATCCAACTGAAGATGACTTACATTTAAACCCTGATTGGCATAAACAGCAACCCCACCTGCTTTTCTGTTCTGTCTATCCTTCCTAAAAATGTGTATCCCTCTATGTTACACTCATCCCCATCTTTGTTATTTAGCCAGGTTTCCGTTATTGCTATAATATCATAATTATGCTTTGCTACATACAACTCCAACTCACTTACCTTATTTTTGATACTTCTAGCATTAAGGCAAGCTATTTTTAATGTGTTAATCCTTCTACAGTTACGTGTTTGCTTAGAATTTACATTACTATGCATTTTTATTTCTACACCATTGTTTGTTCTTCCATGTATAGATCTAAATCTGGCCTGTCCTAAACTCCCTGCCCCCCCATTCTCTAGTTTAAACAATCCTCGACTAGCCTACACATATGCCTCCCCAATACATTGGTGCCCCTCTGGTTCAGATGTAACCCGTCATGGAGGAACAGGTCCCATCTGTTCCAAAAGGAGTCCCAATGCCCCATAAACCTATACCCTTCTACCCTGCACCAAAATTTGAGCCATGCGTTAAGTCTTCTAATCTCCTCAATCTTACCTGGACTGGCGCGTGGCACAGGCAGAACTTCGGAGAAGACTACCTTGTCAGTTCTGCTCCTCAGCTTGGTACCTAACTCTTTGAATTTGGAATGCAGAACTGACAGACTACCCTTATGTATGTCATTTGTTCCAACGTGGACAATGACAACTGGATCCACCCCCGGTCTGGCCAAAAGCCTATCCACCCTTCCAGGGAGGTCACCCACCTGTGCTCCCGGAAGGCAACACACCGTGCGAGACTCTCTATCTCTGGAGCACACCGGCGCTTCAATCCCCCTAATGATTGAGTCCCCAACTATCACTACCTTTCTCTTTTTGGGAACTGGTTTTGAGGTGGCCCATTGGGGCTCCTCAACCCTGCCTACCACCTCAGAATTATCAGAGTCACCGTCCAGCTCCGCAAGGACATGATAATGGTTAGACACTTCTAATTCTGGGGGTGATGCCCCCGGACAGTGTGCACCCTTTACCTTACACCTTGTGACCGTGACCCACCTATTCCTACCTGTCTGGTCTGGAATCTCCTCCCGCGCCACCTTAGGGGTGCACACTATCTCTCTAAAGGACACCTGGGCCAAGTCCGCCAATTCTCTATTACAACGCAGGTCAGCCAACTCCTTCTCCAGTTCAGCGACCCTGAGCTCCAGGTGATGGATCAGCTGGCATCTCTTGCAGATGTAGCCCTCATAGACAACTGGCTCTTCCAAACCATCATTTAAAAAGTCCAACATCCAACAGGACTTGCATTGCACTGGCCTCATTATTAAAATTTGACATGGGATTACTAAGCTGCTTTAACTTTTTTTTTTCTTAAAATTAAATTTCTTCTTCTTTCAGCTGTTCCTTAACTTAAATAGTAACACTAAGATCTGCTACAGATATTTTACACCTTTTCCCCTGAAGCTCCTTTACTGTTCTCCCTCTCAGCTGCCTGCTATTTGCCTTTCTATGAGGTTAACTTTATTTTTCTCTTGTCTCTTCTCCTAACTTTGCGCTCCTCTTACTTATAAGCTCTTCACTCGCACTGTTTGTATTCCTCCGTATTAATGAACCAATACGCTGTCGCCCACTTAATTTTTCTACCTCTGGACCGCTAAGGACTGTTTAATCTAAAATAAACAAATAAATAAAAAACTTTACTACCTTATTTGCTCCTTGTGCCTGATCGGCGTCTTAACGCAGGCCGCTTACCTGCGCACTACTGAGCTTCCACCTTTTACTTTTTTGAAGCCAGCCGCGGCCTTTTTTTCTTTTCCTTTAAACTAAGGAATCGCTGTTATGAAGACGCGGTTATTTATTTACAAATGCCGCTATCAGTTACTGCTGCTTTCTACCCTGCCGCCTCGATGCTAATTCAAATATAGATAACAAAAACAGGTACAAGTACAAATAAAAGCAAAATGTATTTATTTTTTATTTAAATCTCAAACCACAGAACAAACCAACAACTCTCAACAGACTCTAGCGTTTACAAAGCACACGTGATGTTCTAATACGTCACACGTCATGTTCTAATACAGGGGTCGGGAACCTTTTTGGCTGAGAGAGCCATGAACGCCACATATTTTAAAATGTAATTCCGTGAGAGTCATACAATATGTTTAAAACTAAATACAAGTAAATGTGTGCATTTTATGTAAGACCAACACTTTTAAAGTACAATAAGTCTCTGAATTCTTTTTAATAACGTTGTTATGCTGTTGCTAACCAATGATGAATAAAGTACTTCTTACCATTAATGCGACTTCTGGTGCTGCATGGCTTTGCTGATGGCTTTGTAGTCTGGTTGATACGTGGTGAGGTTAAGCTTCACGCAGGCGTTGAGACTTCCATCCGTTAAACGTGATCGTAGGTTGGTCTTAATGTTCTTTAGATGTGAGAAAGACTGCTCACATGCATACGTAGAGCCAAACATTGTTAGTACAGCAATACTCACGCTGCAGTGTGTGGTATGTGACGGGAAGCAAGTTCCAAGTTTTGACAATCGGCTGGTCCGCGGGTTGAAGTTTTTTCATTTCTCCCCACTTGTGTTTGCTCGCCAACTCTGCTTGCTGTCGTGCAAGTCTTTCCAAATCTTCATTCAGTGACTTGAACTTATTCACCCACATGTCTGAGGCCTTCAGGTCAGCAGCTTGCAGCTCAAAATCTCTGACGGAGACACCGGGGATGTAACTCAGGTCGGCGCTGTCCACTGCACACTCGTGTGGATGGGTGATGAACTTAAAAAGACGAGTGCGCTCACGAAATTCTCCAAAGCGCGCTTTGAATGACTGCAGGAGATTAGATGTGAAGCCCGCTAGCTGCTGAAGATCAAGATGTTGAGCAGGGTCACTTGCTCTGCATGCATCTTTAAACTTTCCCAGTTTTTCAAAGTGTAGTAAACGACCTGTTTCAATGTCGGCGATGAAGAGTTCCAGCTTGTTTTCAAATGCAAACACTGCTTGTTGAAGGGATAAGACTATTTCCAACGCCTTGCATTTTCACATTGAGCTGGTTCAGATGTTCAGTCATGTCCACGAGATAGTAGAACTTCAGGAGCCACTCAGTGTTAGCTAACTTAGGATGCTCGACGTTTTTCATTTCAAGAAAAGCCCGGATTTCGCTCAGACAAGCCGCGAAACGGCAGAGCACTTTCCCCCTTGACAACCAACGCACATTGCTGTACAGAAGCAGACCAGGATAATTATTCCCAATTTCATCCAGCAGTGTTTTAAACTGGCGATCATTTAAAGCTCGGGCAACAATACAGTTGACCACCCGAATGACCAGCAACATCACCTCACCCAGCTGCTCGCCACACATCTGAGCACAAAGCGCCTCCTGATGTAGGATGCAGTGAAAACGTAGGATGGGTCTCTTTTCATGTTCACGAAGAAGTGCTACGAATCCTCTGTTTTTCCCCACCATGCACGGAGGACCATCAGTACACACCGAAATAAGTTTATCCATCGGTAGATTTTTTTTCTTTAGCGAGCTCAGTGAAAGACTTGAATGAATCCTCCCCTCTTGTTGTCCCTTTCATAGGCAAAACAGCAAGACTTTCCTCACGTAGTGTGTCACCTACAGCATACCTTGCAATCACGTTGAACTGGGATAAATGCCTTACGTCTGTTGACTCATCCAAAGCGAGAGAAAAGAATGGTGCTGCATTTATGTCCTTCACTTGTGTTGCCTCAATTTGATTTGCCATCATGATGGTACGATCGTGAACAGTTCTTGCCGACAGAGGTATGTCTCTTATTCGTGTGATTATCTTGTCTTTATCCGAAAAGTCGTCAAAAAGTTCATTGGCAACATCAAGCATGAATGTTTTGGCATACTCCTCATTTGTGAATAGCTTTTCGTTTCTCACAATTGCTAAAGCACCAGCAAAGCTAGCCGAATTCCAGTCACCTTGTTGGGTCCAAACACGGAGTTGCTACTGACTAGCTTGCACTCTGCACAGTAGCTCTTGACATGCTTTCTTCCTGTTGTCCCCCGCAGGATATTTCAGTGCAAATGTAGTATGGCGTGTGTCAAAGTGCCGCTTTATATTTGACCGTTTCATCGATGCAATTTTATCATTGCATATTAGACACACTGCAGAACCTGCTCTCTCCACAAAGGCGAATTCCTCTGTCCTTTCCTGCTGAAAAGTACGATACTCCTCATCTTTTTTCTTTTAGCCATCTTCTTCGATAAAAGGGTTTCTGTAATTAGCTAGCTACTTGATTAAAAGGAGGGAAGTTTACTTCCTGACCTCACAACGACCCGTGTACGTTACGCATTAACCAATACAAATTTGTTGTTGTCCCGGAGGACAGCTGTGATTGGCTCCAGCCACCCGCAACCATGAACATGAGCGGTAGGAAATGAATGGATTGAAATACACGAGAATGCTTTATATTTTAAACGTTATTATTTTTTTATTAAAGATTTGTCTGTGAGCCAGATGCAGCCATCAAAAGAGCCACATCTGGCTCGCGAGCCATAGGTTCCCGACCCCTGTTCTAATATGTTTATGAGGGGTTTTTAAATTGAAATTATTGGTTGAAATTAACTTGCTCAATGGCAGCTTCATGGGTCACACAGTAAAAAGGTCAATCTTGGTCGGTTCCTTGTCCGAGTTTGTGAATCTCACAAAAAATTTTTGCATGGCAATTTTTGTTGTAAGCTCTTAGTGCTTCATTCTTATTTTAACTTCTTCAGTGAAGAGTTTGGTTCATGGTTTGGCTTTGTTGTTAGTTTGATCTCTCAGTTTATAACCCAGCTTCATTATTTTGACTCCTGTTTATCTCTTCTTTGCCTTTAAACAAAACAGATTAGTTTTTGAGATTTTAGTATACAATTTTAGTAGCCCTGCTAATTGGATGTCTATGAGATTATAAACTTCCATTATCCATTTTCATGTCACATTATTGGAGCCATTTTTCTTGTGATTCAAAACATTAATAAATGCCTGCTTAATATGAAACTTTTGAAACACTAACTAAATGCATTTTATTTTAGAATGTTTTGCAGATGTATCTTTGCAAGGTTTGTACCCTGTTCAAGGTTGGATTATGTCCTGAGCCCGCTATAGCAAAGGATAGGTTTCCACTCCCAGTGACTCTGAACTGGATATGGTGGTCAGAAAATGGATGGTTGTATGGGCAACTGTAGCCATGTTATTAATAAATGAACAGATTATGTTCTTATATCATAGATACATGGCACTGTATTAAAAAACAAATAGTGTTGCCATTTAGTAAACTCATTGAACTGACAGTTGATTGTTCAAAACATTGCGCTCTCAAAGCATGCACAGATTATGCATTTTTATTTCTGCTACTATAATGGCATCACAGAGGCAATGAAGAAAGCTTTTTTTTCTTTTTGCTTTGAAAGCATTGTAGGATTGTCTCATTTATTACATTGAACCAAGCATGATTATTACGTAACAGGCAATCCTGTGCCAAATTTCAAGCACTTGCATTACTTGCTAATATGCAACTGTGACAGCATTCACTCTGCTTTCACAATCACTTGCTACTACAAAGTTAATTTATTTATTTGTCTGGTGCTGTTTCGCGAACCACCCAGTGATTCCCTACATAGCTACCACAGATTGTGAACCAATAATAGAAAACAAGGCAAATTGCTGGAAAGCCTCTTATTGTGGAATAGAAAGGGAATAACATGACTCAATGATATGCCAGTTAGCAAAGATACAGGAATGTTTCAACCCTTTTACACTACAGTGATCTTAATTTAGCTTATTGAATGCCTTTTGAAGTTTATGTTGACTCAATCTCAAAATTCACAGTAACTGAAATCAAATAAGAACAAATTAGAATCCTAGTTTGATATTTTCAGTGTTGGGATATGGTCTACTTCTACCAGTTTGCTTTCTTTATTTATAGTACATCTAAGATGTTGGACAAAGGTTAAAACAGCCAAGACTGGACTCCATTCCTGTCCAATAACATTTCAATAATCATAGAGATGATGTTTCACTGTCAGCATTTGAGACTAGTTTGGGGCACCATTGCCTTTAAACAACTAAAACTAAAAACATGCTGAAATACTTAAGAGTTTTTTTGTGGGTGAAAGTGAGTACAACTGAAACATTATCTACACACTATTTTTCAGGATTAGAACTTTAACTAGAATTAAAAGCATAACAAACAAAGCATTGCATTTTATATGTGTTCAAAAATATATTTGAAAAATAATTGATGTCTGCACAAAAATATATCTACAAGCCATGGTTCCGATCATTATTTTTAATCTTGGCTATAGTGCCCAGACATTTAATGCATTTACCTGTACAGTTAAATTACTGCAAAAATAATAACACATTTAGACTGATTCTGGAAGTTTTCCCTAATGAAACTTTAATGATACAGAGAAAGTGATGAATACTAAACAAGCACTAAAACATAAAACATTAACAACTCAGAATTGCCAGGGTTGAATGGTGTTGGGTGCCAACAAAGGGAAACTAAGACTTGACAGGACTGAAGCTACAGCAGCAGAAAAAGCAGAGCAGAGCACATTACCCCTGACTCTAGCTGAGCAGCCAGTCATGTTAGTAACAAAGATTCATCACTGTGTCCTCCTAAATTTAACGTGTCTTTTTTTGAGGAATTCTCAGACTTAATGTCAATTTTAATTACTAACTATGACACACTCTTAATAGTCGGTGACTTTAACTTTCATATCGATAATCAGTGTGACCTAAAAGTAAAGGAATTCATGAAACTCCTGGACTCTTTTGATTTGAGACAGCTTGTCAGTTAGCCTACACATAAAGCAGGTCATACGTTAGACTTAGTAATTACCAAAGGACTAAAAGTTGATGTAAAGCAGGTCATTGATATTGGTCTATCAGACCATTTTCTTCTGCTATTTAATATAGAAATAATGATAGAAAACATTCATGAGAAGCATATTGTTAAAAAAAACACTTCTTTGACTCATCAGCAGCTTTAAAACTTACAAACATTCTAAGCAATTAGTCCATTTATAGTGACAACTATAATAACAAGGATAATGTAAATAGTAAGGTGGAAAAATTTAATACCAAAGTGAGAGCTGCTGTTGACATAGTTGCACCTGAAAAGACAGTTAAAAAAATCTTCTAGCATTGTTATTCCATGGAAGACCCAAAGAGTGTCTGATTTAAAAAGAACATGTCGTAGAGCTAAGCGTAAATGGAGGAAAACTAAACTAACTATCCACTATGAGATATTGAAGGTTAAAATAATAGAGTACAAAAACACAGTCCGTCTTGAGAGGCGCTGCTCTTTCTCTAAGATTATAAATAACAATGCTAGTAATCCCAGAGACTTATTTTCTACGATTGATCATCTGTTAAACCCAGGTAACACAAAGGAATGCCTCCAAAATACTTCCAGTGAAACCTGTTTGGCTATTGCTGTATTTTTCAATCAAAAAATTAATGATATTAGAAATAACAATATATCTCCCCAACACTGCGGATCCTCCTAAGCCCCAGTACCCCATTTTAAACAAATTAAATTCTTTCACCAGGATAGATTTACCTGATTTACATAGAATAATCACTCAACTGAAACCCTCCACCTGCGTCCTTGACCCAATACCAACAAGTTTTTTCAAAGTAGTATCAAACGTGCTAATTGATAGTATTCTTGACATAGTAAATTCGTCATTAAATACGGGGGTCTTCCCAGACTGTCTTAAGACTGTTGTAGTTAAACCCCTACTCAAGAAAAATAATCTTGACCCATCTGCTTTTGAAAATTTTAGACCCATCTCTAACCTGCCTTTCTTAAGTAAAATTCTAGAGAAGGCAGTCATTATGCAGTTAAATGACCACCTCAATAAACAAGCTATTCTTGATAAAGTTCAGTCAGGATTTAGAACAAATCACATCACAGAAACTGCACTCGTTAAAGTAGTAAATGACTTGCAGGTAAATGCAGACAGGGGCCATTTATCTGTTCTCATCCTCCTCGATCTGAGTGCCGCATTTGACACCATTGATCACAATATTCTTAGAAATCGCCTTAATCAATGGGTGGGCCTCTCTGGTGGTGTCTTAAATTGGTTTGAATCCTACCTGGCAGGGACAAAATTCTTTGTTAGTTGTGGTAATCACTACTCAAAGACACATGGTATCCTATATGGTGTTCCACAAGGCTCTATTCTGGGTCTGCTGCTCTTCTCAATCTATATGCTTCCGTTAGGTCAGATTATCTCAGGACACAACGTGAGTTACCACAGTTATGCTGATGACACACAGCTGTCCTTATCAATAGCACCTGATAACACCGACTCTCTCGATTCACTAACACAATGTCTTACTTGTATTTCTGAATGGATGAATAGTCATTTTCTCAAGCTAAGTAAAGAGAAAACTGAAATTTTAGTGATTGGCAATAATGGATTCAATGAGGTAATCAGAAATAAACTTGATGCATTAGGGTTAAAAGTCAAAACGGAAGTAAAAAACTTAGGGGTAACTGTTGACTGTAACCTGAATTTTAAATCACATATTCATCAGACCACTAGGACAGCATTTTTTCACTTAAGAAACATATCAAAAGTTAGACCTCTTATATCATTGAAAGATACTGAGAAATTAATTCATGCTTTTGTTTTCAGTCGACTAGATTACTGTAACGCACTCCTCTCAGGACTACCCAAAAAAGACATAAATCGTTTGCAACAAGTGCAGAATGCAGCTGCTAGAATCCTAACTAGGAAAAGAAAATACGAACACATTTCTCCAGTTTTGATGTCGCTAAACTGGTTACCTGTGTCTTTCAGAATTGACTTTAAAATTCTTCTTATGGTTTATAAAGCCTTAATTAATCTCGCTCCATCTTATATATCGGAATGTCTGATACCCTATATTCCAAATCGTAACCTTAGATCCTCCAAAATCAAAACTTAAAAGAAGTGGTGAGACGGACTTCTGCTGTTATGCACCTAAAATCTGGAATAGCCTGCCAATAGGAATTCGCCTGGCTAATACAGTTGAGCACTTTAAAAAACTGCTGAAAACACATTATGTTAACATGGCCTTCTCATAACTTCACTTTAATTTAACTCCTGAAACTCTGTGTATTCAATTCATTATAATAACTATTCATGGTGGCTCTAAAATCCATACTAACCTCTACTCTCTCTTCTGTTTCTTTTTCCGGTTTCTTTTTGGTGGCGGCCTTCGCCACCACCACCCACTCAAAGCATCATGATGCTCCAACATTGATGGACTAAAAGCTAGAAGTCTACATGACCATCATCATCAAGTCCTTCCGTGAGAACCCTAAATACAAAGAGGACTGCTTCATTTATGTGAGGTAGAATGCCCAGAGAGGACTGGGTGGTCTCATGGTCTGGAATCCCTGCAGATTTTATTTTTTTCTACAGCCGTCTGGAGTTTTTTTTGTTTTTTCTGTCCTTCCTGGCCATCGGACCTTACTCTTATTCTATGTTAATTAATGTTGACTTATTTTATTTTCTTACTGTGTCTTTTATTTTTCTATTCTTCATTATGTAAAGCACTTTGAGCTACATTTTTTGTATGAAAATATAAATAAATGTTGTTGTTGTTCTTCAATTAACAGTGATTCATTTGTTATCTTCTTCTTTATCTGTAATTGGATATAATACATTACCTGAATATAATTCAAAGACTGTACAAAATACACAATGAACAGAAGAGCTTAATAATTGGACCACAAGAGTAAATCAGGGGAAATTTTTGGAAACTCAGGAATAATTCAGGTTGCGTAAGTGGTCACAGAGCTTGCAGAGTATAAATGGAGCTTAAAATAAATGACAAGATATAAAAACATTCTGGACAGCATATCAAACAAGTGGAGCAAGCAGCGACTGGGACAAGTGACAAGGTCACAACATTACATATTGTTGCAAAAGCTATGTGAGATTTGATCCATCCATCCATCCATTTATTATCCAACCCGCTATATACTAACTACAGGGTCACGGGGGTCTGCTGGAGCCAATCCCAGCTAACACAGGGAGCAAGGCAGGAAACAAACCCGGGTAGGGCGGCAGCCCACCGCGGACACACATACACACACCCACAGCGCACAATAGGGAGAAATTAGAATCGCCAGTGCACCTAACCTGCATGTCTTTGGACTGTGGGAGGAAACCAGAGCACCCAGAGGAAACCCACGCAGACACGGGGAGAACATGCAAACTCCACGCAGGGAGGACCCAAGAAGTGAAACTGGGTCTCCTAACTACAAGGCAGCAGCACTGCCCACTGCATCACTGTGAGATTCGAACTTACTTTAAAATAAAATATTGTAAAAATTGCCTTACAATAGGCATTGTCCCAGGGGTAATGAGACAAAGGCTACTAAATTCATCCCAGTTGTTCTACACCAAAGTTTGTGTAAATGTTATAAAGAAAACCCTACCAACTGAAAGGCCACACTGCTTGGCACAGCAAAAGTGTAGTCAGGAGACAAGATAGAGGACAAATAACCAAAATAAACCACCCAAATTATATATGAAAACACAAAACCAGAATTTAATACTCAAAATAATTTTAGCAGTCCGTCTTTTACATGAACATTATTTATATATATTTGATGTCAATCATACTTCTGAGTGTGATCAGGTTACATAGGTTGAAAGCAATTACACAACATGTTACTAAAAACAAGCATAACGACTGTGAACAACATTTTCTGCATGCATGCAAAGACAGATGCTGAACAGTGGCGACCATGCCAAAAAAGACAACAAATGATTGTTCGAGAATATAATTATAATATATAAATGGTCAAAACTTAATACATAAAATGTGCAACTGTGGGAAAGAGACAGGTGAATAAAGAATCCATAGAAATTTAATTTTGGGGAAGGTGGAATAGGTTTTCACAGCCTAGCTGTATTTTTTGAGGTATTCTTGTTTTGGTTACAAATGCCACAAGCCTTTACATAACCTTTAATGTCCTGATTCATATTTGGCCACCAAAAGAGGTAATGTGATAGTTTTGTTATTTTCTAGATTATTTTAAATTACTATCTCAGTCGTGACTGGATAATAGTAGTTGTTTTGTCACCCCCACTAATAAACTCTCAGTAATCTGCAATGTTATCTGAATAAACTTGCCCCGATGAGGCTGACAAACAAAATCCAAAGTGTAGGTAATAATGCTTCTGTTTCAAAGGCATTTCTTATATTAACAAGATATAATCTAATTTCTTGTTATTTTCTCATTCTTGATATGAAATAAAATTCACATATCTATAAGATATAAACAGAAAGCTTTTAATAAGAACTAGCCGAAGCGTGCCGTAGCATATGGCGGTGTAAGAATAGGAACGAAAAACGGCGAAAAAGGAATTCAGAAATCAAGAAGAAATAAATACTTCTTGAAAGACAGAGGTGTGAATAGGTGTTTTGGTGGTGACGACAGATAATGAGTCGAAAGATTTAACCCTAGAAAAAGCCACGTACAACTGACCGTGGCTGAAGACTGATTGTTATAATTATTGTGAAGAGTAAACAGCATGTGGGATATCAGGTCTGTGCTCCAGTCTTTGGGTATCCGACAGTGCATTTAGAATTTCTGGCCAAGCAGGATTACATGTGAAAGTGATAAATAAATGAGGCTGTCCGAATTTACGTACTATGGCCATGGCATCCTGCTAGTTTTGTTGCATGTATCTTAGACTTCCTGGAAATGTTTTCAGCGTTTGCTTGCAGCGCATCTCACAGTCCTTTGTATTCTTCCATGCGCAAATCTTGTTGATCTAATCTGAGATAATTTAGACGTGCGCCCTCTGTTTTAATATACGCATCTACGACGTACTGTTGGAATAGTTCGCCGCTGGAGTGCAAAATACTTAATATATTCCTCATTGCTAATTGTATGCATAAAATTGGCATTGAGTAAGCATTCTTCGCTTGGTGGTTCTTTTATCTGGAACATGTTGTAAATCTTTGTGCCAGCCAATGTCTCCGGTAAGGGAATAAAAGTGGGTAAACCACAGGATTGCAACTAATATTGAGCGTGGAAATCTGTCTACAGGAGTTGCCTATGGGACAGATGCAAATGTCCCTTTCGGCAGGCGGTTCGCCATCTTCTCCGACTAAAAATCACTGCAACATTGGTGTGACATGTCGGGGCATTGTAGCGTCGTAAATTCTGCCTAGGGTTTTCCTTGAAAAGCATTCATACAGCTGCTGTTGGATTAGACTGAGCGATTTCATGCACGTGTTTGTATAATTTAGCGAAGGGTTTGATGGTTCTGAGCATGGAATCTAGCTGGAGAAGTAAATTTTCGCTGCATGTAGAGTTTGCTTTATTTTGTAAGTGTACTGCAGATGCTTGGTGAGAAATGCCGTGTCGGGTGCATATGGGCGGGACCGGTTTTGAGGGTGGACACGGGAGGAGAGTTAGAGTTGGTGGGCGGGGCTCTGTCGTGCGTATCCAATGGTCTTAGAGTTGGTGGGCGGGGCTCTGTGAGTTGGCGGGCGTGGGTCTGTCTTACTTGCGCTCACTGTCGTGCGTGCCCTTAGTGAATTATATATATAGATTATACCTCTTTGCAGTTTTTGTTTGGACCAAGATTTTTATGGTAAGTAAAGTTTCTTAAAAGGTGCTCTGTTCCTTCCAGCCATTGTATCCTTTCTTCTTGCACAAATTTAATAGCTAAATATTGCTAAACATTGCATATTACCCATTTCCTAATTCTGCTCAGAAGGACTTACTTTCTTGGAGTAAAAGGTGTATGGGTGTCATTTGCCCATGTTTGAAAATATCTGAGATAAGGAACTCAAGTCTGCAGAGGTGTCACATTCTGTGGTGGCACCCTGCCCGGGATTGGATTCCTGCCTTGTGCCCTGTGTTGGCTGGGATTGGCTCCAGCAGACCCCCTGTAACCCTGTGTTCGGATTCAGCGGGTTGGAAAATGGATGGATGGATAAAGATGCGTGTAGGGTGAAATGAGCAGTGGATTCAGATGCTGAATCTGAATTCTAATATATTTTCTTTTAAAGTCTTACAGTAGCTTATATACCTGGAAATCATGATTACAAAACAGTTTAAAGACATGGTTAAGCTTTTAAGCAGTGTTAATGAAAGTGTC
This sequence comes from Polypterus bichir lapradei, assembly GCA_026402145.1. Lineage (NCBI taxonomy): Eukaryota > Metazoa > Chordata > Cladistia > Polypteriformes > Polypteridae > Polypterus > Polypterus bichir. Next base: position 4,127,400 of record JANRMT010062806.1, read on the forward strand.
AAAGAAGATTTTAAAAGTGGTACCATTAGCTAGGAGAACTAACATTTTTGAGGTGACGATCCACCCATATCGTGTCTATATTGTTTGCATTGTATTCTACTTGTATCTACTAGTATTTAGGAACAGTTCCTCCTTTAAATTTAAAATGGGTTCAGTACAGCAGATACTTGAAACCTGAGATGTTACTGCCAATTTTACACTTACTAAGAGCCAATATGTTACCACCAACCCCAAAGTACACAAAGTTTAATATATGCTGGATGCTAGATATATTATTTGTATCATTCGAAAGTTTGCCTAAAATGTAACATTTCATTAAAATATTAATTTTATTTCATGCGAGTTATTTTTATTTTTTTCTTCCATATTAAAACATAAACAAACTCACTTTGAAAGGTTCCATTCAGAAGTTCTTTAGAAATTGACAGATATTTAATAATGTTATCCACCTTCAGTTGAAAATGTAGAACCGTTGCTATACTTTGGAACATTGAATTATCTTTGAGTAATAACTACAAAATAAACTTTCTTTCTTCTTCTTCTTGATTGGTTAGCAAAAGAGTACCTAACCTGTGTTAAATATGATGTAGTATTGTATGTTTTACTGACTTCTAAAATAGGCTTTTGCCACCAAACACTTAAATGGCTCACTGTGGTGACATCCCCTTTAGTTATGTAAAATATAATTTACTGACACTATTTTTAATTTAACTGAAAAATTTTAAATAACATCAACAGCCCTTTGTAAAATGAAATCAAAATCATTGATCATAAATTTCAAAAATATGTAAAGGTATAAAGAAAAGTAGAATATTGATGCATCGAGAACTACTGCAATAAAATATCACTGGGCATTACCAATACTTTCTGAATAAACTATTTAGATACAATAAACGTTTAGCCACATCCCAAAAATGTTCTGAGAATAGATTTAATTGGAAAATGTTTTTCCAAGTGTCTGGATATCTGCCTTTAGTTAAGCTTACAGTATTAGCTGTACAACTACCTAGGAAAAAAGACAGAGCTGTATGTAAAAATAACAGTATGACATTGTATAACAAAAAAATTGTATAACAAAAATAACAAGAAGAAACATTGAAGATGGATATTACTTAAAAAAAATGCAATTTCTGTAGCTTGTACACATTTTCTTGGTTTCAAACCATACAATAAAGGAGAGAAAGGAAATTTAAAAGAAGCTCTTTTCTTCCAAAGGTTTGTTGTTAAATTCTCAAATAAAACAATTTGTGGACACACATAAAACACAATCACACTGAAGCTTTTCTTTAGGAAAAAAACAAATTTTGCAATAATTCTCTTGATTCGAGTGTATCACCTAGTTTAGTGTCATCATCAGACGTAAGATGCTTTAGTTTATTGATGTCTTTATATTTAAAACCTTCACAGCAATTGAATTCAGTCAATTTATGTTTAGTTTTCTCCACATTTATTTTCACCTTTACTGTTCCTACTACACTGGAAGAAGCTCTTTTTGCCATCTTTTATATTTTCATATAAAACTGTTGTTTGGCATTCTTAGTATCCTTGTCAAAGGCCTTTATATCCTAATAGGCTTTACAGTTAATGTTGGGACATTTGTCTTGTATGTATCATGCAGATGATTTTTCCTTCTGCAGTTTGTTTTCTAAATCCTTATTCAGCCATTTTGAATTTTTATTAAATTCCCTAATACAGTATTTCTAAATTCACAGATGAACGGATAAACTTACCCTGCATTGTATAGTATGCAAAGCACTTAAATATACATCACTGCTACTTGAGTATCTTCATAATTACAAATACTTTCCACGTTTGTTGGTTCTACTTTGTAACATTTTCTGAAAATTGGCCATACTAATAATAAATAATTTTTTTTATATTTTTGATATGCACTAAGCAAAAATACTGTGAAATAAATTATCTAATGAAGACTAGATGTAAAAGTAAGGCTACGTCAAAGGTAAGGTTACCTCAACTCCAGGAAGTCTATCCTACTGAAGAATAGTACATCTAGCCCTAGCTTCTCCTGTTATTGATATTTTAACATATTGAGTTATCAAACAGTTACTGATTACACAGTATCTCTGAATTCCTTTTCTTGTGCCTCACTATTTGTTGGATTTTCTTAGTTAATGTGTGGGTAATTACAGTATCCCTTTACTGTAACATACCTTCTAAAAACTGCCTATTCTGATACTGTTAAACACTTGAAAATGGACTCTGTATTTTTTGTTCGGAGCTTATGTCTCGCATTTAATTAATTTTATACTTTACAGCTAGAAATATACATTTTAATCCACATATTCCATTCTTTGTAAACATAGAACACCAGACATTCATTAGGAAAGATTGTGCCAAATAAAAATATATTACTTCCAAGATTGCTTTATCATTATAAACATTTTAAAATGCAGAATACATGTTTTCAGAAATCAGAAACCCTTGCTGATTTAAACTGGGCATGTTCAGTAAATTCTAAGGCTATTGTTTCTCTGGATGCTTTATTATAAGCTGATACGGTTATTTTTGTTTACATATTTAAAAACTCCTTCAACTAAATATCACACATTTGTGGAGAAAGTGAATTTATGCCATGATTGTAGTGCTAAACTTATCCTGTAACTTGCAAGAATGCAAGCTACTTTTTATTCTGTGAGAAGACTCTGAACCTTAAGTTTGGCGTTTTAATTCTCATCTCATCTTTATTATTCTCTGCAAATTATTCCACATTGGACACCGCAGTCTGATGAGACTGAATGGACAAGTCTATAAACTAGATACTCTCCTTGCTTTGGCTCTCTACTTGTCAGACAAGTTTTTGTTCCTTGCCAAAGAGCCTGTTCCTATCACAAAGGTCTAGAATGCATGGATCCATCTTAGAATATCATTCATTAAACACAGCAACCAACTTTCACTATTTTTTATTGTAATGTAATATTTTTATTTAGTTAAATTGTTCATCTTATACTTTTGTAAGCTGTGTTATAATATAACAAAACTATTTTTTCATAATTTTTAAAATTACATGTCCTTTTTCAAACATTTTCCCAGAATTACAGTTCTTGTTTGTAATTTAAACTTTTGCACAAATTCCACCCATCTTTGAATATCTTTCAACTTGTTAAAAAGCCACAAATATAATAATAAAGGTAGTCAGATAGATAGATAGAACATTTTTATTAGGTGCAATTTTTAAAGTACCTTTTAGCAAAAAACGTGGTATAGGACAATGTAAATAAATAAAACATTGAATACACTTTGGAGGAAGCTCTAAAGTATATTGGCTTAATTATTTAAGCATGTCAACCTCTATACTGTATCTACATAAAATGTTATATATTCCAGATTTAAATCTGCATGGGTGAAGTGGTTCTTTCTGAGGAAGATAGTATTTCTGAGATAGGAGTTTGTGTTATGCTCTTTCTGTTGCTGTGTGGGCTGCAAAGTGCAGAAATAAATGACAGAGCTGGACAGCCTAGAAGCCAAGATTGTGAGATAAGCTGTTTTGTCTTTTAGGTTTAGCGTTACATTACATCTTTCCTTCAAACCCTCTTCATTGGTGCTGTAAGTAGGTGCCCTTGCATTAAATGCAGAGGAGAGTCATTTGGCCACTGTATGAACCCAAAGAGACCATAAGCAATATATATGTTCTTACAAAGTTACACTTGATTTCAGCCAGTTGTTTCCGAAGAGCCAGCACTTTACTTTCATGTTTCTTATATTATATTTCATTTAGCTATACATACTGTTTAAATGAAGATATACACACATATTAAAAAATAAAAAAAATAATATTTCCTAGTGTGTACTAACTTTTTGTGTAAAGAAATACTTACATATACAGTATATAGTAGATAGTATAATATTCTTTGCATTTTATACTGTTTATGGTTTTTGTGAGAGTTTGTCTTTTGTTAGTATTGTAATATTGTCAACTGTTCTGAGGCGGCATGCAAGTAAGAATTTTATTGTACTGTGGACTACTATGTGACAATAAACCTTAACTTCACAAAATTTAATACACTCTAGTTTACTTTCAGAGTCCTACTGCAGAGTCACTTCCACAGTCAATGCTATCCACTGCTATTGTTGTTATCTGTTTTTTAACTACAAGGACATAGTGCTTTGTTAGCCATAGTTTCTCTGAATCCACAAGCCCACACACATACCTAAAGTATGTAAGTCATTTAGAATTTTGATTAAAGACAATATTATCAAACATCATCTTTGTCTTTGTTTTGATATACAGAGTCTAATTACTGATCTAAGAAATGCAGAAATATTGGCACGTTCTGTGGATAAAAACAAAAAATGGAATGTAGCTTTGTCTTAGTGAACAGGGCTGTCTGATTTTCAGAATCTGATAGTTATACTACAGTATACAGTATGGAAAGTGAATACTCCTATGTTATCCTGGCTACACATTATTGCACTGTCACCATCAACGTGTACTTAAACAACTGGAAGAGGTACCCCCCATGCTGAAGAATGAGAATATTAAGTACTCTTCACTTCAAGAAAGTAGTACTTCATGTCAGTTACTGGTATCTTCTTTCTTTCACCACAAATGTCTCTGTTTTCTCTATAATGTGTGTTTTTCTTATTCTATTGGGTGCATATTTAAACTCTAGGTATGTTTTTTCCTGCACGAAAATGAGCTTTTACCACTTTGATCTATCTAATTTGTACCCAAGTAACTAACCATTAAGAAATGTAACATCTTCACTATAACAGATTTACATAAGGACAAAGATGTTCACATTTAGTACAGCATTACCAGAACTTTATTGCATTAACTGAATTCTACTGTGAAGATATACTTGTGATAAACAAACTCATAATTTAAAGTACAAAGTGAATAACATGTGTTAAAAAGAAAATAATGAAAAATTTGCATATATTTGAACATTTCTCTTATTTGTGTTGTGGCTGAATGGTTTTTGATCAGGCTGCAGAAGCATATGCTCATCTGTGGGACTCAGAGCACAGTAGTAGACTGCAGAGTCACTTAATCGCATTGTATTTATTGTGAGATATGTTGTTTTAATTGTTGTATTTATCAAAGCAGAGAAATGACCATCAGCAGTTGATTCTGTCGTCATCCCACCCAGTATGCTTGTTTGAAGAAAATACTGCATTTTATCTTCAGCACTTTTGCGGTACCACTGAAGGTAAGCATTTATGCTAGCTGAATTCAGTGCATAGTTGCAATTTAGTGTAATCATGTCTCCTTCTCTTCTTTTCAATGAGGGTGGCCACTGATATACAGAATTCTCCTCTTTCCCATTGAGGCCTGTTAAAAATAAATGCACAAATATACAATAAATTATATATTCTTTCTTTTAATTTAAAGTACCTGTAATATTACCGCAGAAATACAATATTTTATTGAGAGCCTCATATTTTGCATAATTAGACCAAATAGATTTTTATTTAATGAATAAATTTGTTAAAATTATATCTATCATTTTATATCTATCAGATCTTTAAATATTTACTATAAAGTACCTTGAATTTCAAATAAAAGGCACAGAAACAAACTCTCACGATACGAAACATCATGTTTTTCAGGATGTGTCAGTTTAAAGATGTGCTAATAGTTTCAGTTCTTCATTGTTTATAATTTTAATGGTAGCTTATCTTTTTCATCATGATTTCCCAACCCACCTGTTTTCTATCAAATTGTGTTATAACTCCACCTACTGAACAAAAGTAATATGACAAGAGCTTTCTGATTGCGTTGCTTCATCTGCTTTATCTGTTATACTAACCCACCATTCTAGTGCAGGTTTTGGTGCAGCTGGAGCCTGTCTTGGAAATCATTATATCATTTTCATTCTTGAAAAAACTGAGTATATAAAATGCAAAAAGAATATTCTTATGTATTAATGTCCTTATTAGAAGCAGTAATTTGATGTAAACTGGGGGCAGAGCTGATAAAGATGTGTTAAGGGATCAGTTTGTTTGTTACAGTAGAAATCAGATTTTTTTTTATTTAGGAGCAGATGCTATTCACTGGGTGGAAGAGGGGGTCTTCAGGGTATGAATTGTTTTGTACTGGGAAGGAGTATTTAGATTGCAATTCTGTGAAACCAAAATAAGAAAATAACAGCTTTAAGTGAACGGCTTGAGTTCATCAGAAACATTTCAAAATGGTTATAATACAGATTAGAGTTGCAACAATGAACAGTACAGTTTTACAAGTCTTTTGAGGTGGCGCCAACCCGCTTATGATGTAAACTGCCACGCACTCCTCTCAGGACTACCCAAAAATGACATCAATCGATTATAACTAGTGCAAAATGCAGCTACCAGAATTCTAACTAGGGAAAGAAACTCTGAGCACATCTCTCCAGTTTTGATGTCACTACATTGGTTACCGTGTCATTTAGAATTAACTTTAAAATACTGCTTATGGTTTATAAAGCTTTAAATAATCTTGCTCCATCCTTTATTTCAGAATGTCTTTCACCTTACACTCTAAATTGTAACCTTAGATCTTTAAATTAGTGCCTACTTATAATTCCAAGAGCTAAACTTAAAAGAACTGGTGAGGCAGCCATCTGCTGTTATGCACCTAAAATCTGGAATAGTTTACCGATAGAAATTTGGTAAATTTCATAAATACGGTGGAGCACTTTAAAAAACTGCTAAAAACTCATTACTTTAATGGCTAACTCATAGCTTCATTTTAGTGTAACTCTGATATTCTGTATATGCATTTAATTATCTTTTTCTCATGGCTCCAAAATCTGTACTAACCCCTACTTTCTCTGCTGTTCTCTTTCTGGTTTTCTGTGGTAGGTATCTGCACCCCAACCACATGATGAAAGCACAGTGCAGTCCCTACATTGTTAGATTGAAGGCCAGAGGTCCACATGATCATTATCGTCTAATTCTTCCACGTGAAGCCTGAAAACCATGAGGACTGATTGAGATTATTTATGTTAGGTAGAATGCCTGAGGGAGGGGCTGGGCGGTCTCATGGCCTTGGAAGCCCTGCAGAATTAGTTTTTTTCTCCAGCCTTCTGGAGTTTTTTTTTGTCTGTTTTTTTCTGTCCTCCCTGGCCATCAGACCGTCTTTGTTAATTAGTATTGCCAAATTTTTATATATGTATTGTGAAAAGGCGCTATATAGACGCCCGACCCGACACAGACTATAAAACTATTAATTTTTCTTCGCCTTTGGGTGCACGTCTTCCCCGTGTCCCACAGGCAGTACACAGTCCCAAGCACACCAACTAATACACCAACGTAAATGAAGCACACTCTTCTTCTTCCTCGACCACTCCTCCCAGGCAACCTCGTCCTCCTCCTCCCAATTCTGGGTCCTGAGTGGTGGTCACTGGCTCCTTTTATCAGGCACCCCGAATTGCTCCAGATGCTTGATTGGCGACACCCAGCTGCACTTCCGGGTGGGGCGAAATCACTGCCCAGAAGGACCCTGCAGCTCCTGCTTCAGCACCCTCTGGCGGCACCTGCAGAACCCAACAGGGATGCACCAAACTCCAACCCCCATGAAGCCCTGCAGGAGTCCGAGGCACCCCTGCTACCCAGGGAGGCTGCCATCTAGCGTTCGGGGGGAGGTATTGGGTCTCCCATCCTTGCTCCCCCAGAACATATGCTGCAGGGGTGTCCCACAGTATATATATATACTAGCAAAATACCCGCACTTCGCAGCGGTGAAGTACTGCATTACAATTTTTATTAAGAAGAAAATTAAACCTTTTTAAACTGAGGGAAAATATGACAATAATTGTTTGTTAAGGATCTCTTTGTATACCACATTGTGAGTTCGGCCCTCCGACCAAGCTGTGCGCTGAGCTTACTCTTGAGCATGCAACATACAGTTGGCCATGTGAACAGTAATCTTGTTTCAAATCTCACAGCTTGGATTGCTGCTGTCATAATCAGTATGAGTTTCATGGTTTGTTTCAATTACGACAGTTTTTGCAGGACTTGTGTTGAAATGACATTCGGCATCTGTCAAGCGCTGTAAGCATACAACCGGTTTCATCGATAACTTCACATCCAGCTTTTGAGAGTTTAAACATTCATAAACATCAAAGTGTCCACTACTGAAATTGTTACCTGTGAATCTAAGATGTTTAAGAGGCATTGGCGGTTGTCAAAAGGTGTAAAATATTTGCCCATTTCGGTAAACATGAAAGCGACAACCGAACAATTCAGCGGCATCCATCAACTCACATGCAGAACCATAGGTGAAGGGCTTAAGCATTTCACTCTTATAGTGCTCCTGTGTAGTATAATTATCTCCTGTACCGTCATCAGGCCAGACACAATGTTACTCCAGATATCAAGAGTGAGCCTCATATGGCCGTGCAATATGTAACAAAGAGAATGGAAAAGGCAGGTGCCATCTCCGGGCATGGAAACCACTCGGTAAGTGACAGTTCTTTGATCGATGGTGATCACCTCGATAGACATGTTAATGGGGGTACGGTTGGAATGATAAAGGAAATGGGCACCTCAGCAATGTAAAGTAAGTCTAAAATACCTACACAATAACTATAATCGTAATAAACGAACAATAAAACAGTGGAGAAGCCGTGGATTAAATAAAAAGGCTGTAATCAGCAGGGAGACGTGAATCCCGTGGCGAAGCAAGGAAGGGAATGCAGAGACCGGAGCGACTGACGGCCTTATATAGGCAGGCAGCCAACAACGTGGGAGGCGTTGGGATGGGGGACCCAACGCCGCCTCACACGGTGACCGAGCTGCAGGCTATGGACATATATATGTACGTAAGTAGGATTCAGTTACTGTTGGGAACCCATGTACCAAATTTCTTGAAGATGGGCCCATAAGTAACAAAGACTGTTGAAAAGTTCA
>JANRMT010062806.1:4158764-4178541 GCA_026402145.1 Polypterus bichir lapradei
ATATATATATATATATATATATATATATATATATATATATATATATATATATATATATAGTGCTTTTCACTCATAACCTTCATTTACATAATATTAGTGAGCCAGTGGTGGCATGCTCCCATGAAATCAGTTCCCTAGTCATACCCAGTGACTCACTACAATTAGTCTATGAATCCATGAAGATTTTATTGGGAGAGGTGGGCTGTGTGTGCAGGAAAGCTGACAACCAGTGAATGCTCATCTGGAAGTACAATTCATAGAAGGTAGCAACAAGGAATAAGGGGCACATGAAGTAGTGTGGCCAAAGGTGGCGGTGGATGGGCAATCGTCCACCCACTTGGAGCCTCTGCATCCACCCAATCAATTTTTAGTTTTCAAATTGAAATATATAAATAATATATTTTATTTAAAGTTGTTTTGATAATTGTTTTAGTACTATTTGTCATCCCATATGACACAAAATATATCAATGTTTAATTTAGTATGTTATGACAACACCCCCATCCAATCATCCTATCGAGTGCTGCATGTGTATGAGTGATTGTTTGCTCACAGCTTCTTAATCGAACTAGCATAAGGTTCCTAGGTTAAAGTAGCCTAGAATAATATACATTAAAATGGCTAAACAGAGCTCTCTGTTCAGTTTCTTTAAAAGACATCAACGTATTTAAGAAGAAGATGATATATCTGAAGTTGACAAGCAAGCTTCTGTTGATGAAATTAGAACTGTGCCTTCTTTGTCTCCATGACAGGAAAGCATGGTCCCAGCCAATGCAGACACTTCGGATGCTAGTGCTTCTGCTGCACTTGCCCCAGCAAACCTATCAGCGATAAAGGAGCCACCTTCTTAGCCTAGATTGCAAACATTCCTGGCCACAGAAATGGATACATGGGACAGACATTTTTTCTTGTCAATGGTATTTAAATGGATGGAGTAAAGAATATCTAGAACTGCTGCGTTTTGCCAACCATGCTTCCATTTCCCTAATGTCAACATGGACAATCAATTCTTCAAGACTGATTTAAATGACTTAAAACACATGTACCAATTATGTTCTAAACTTGAATCTAACAAAGCACATTTATCTGCAGTGGTCAAAGCACAGGCCATTAGAGAAAGCCAGGATAAGGAAGTATCCTTAATTAACCGAATAAGGACACAAAGGCAAAGAACTTTATTAAAAGGAATAGAGCACACATCAATGTAGTAATGGTCGTTGTGCTTTTGTGTGCCAAACAAGATATACTATTACATGGCCCCGATATCCAAAATGAACTGTTAGAAATCGCTGCGTCGCTTTTTCTCAAAAAGATGAAAGTAGAGTTACATACACAACCGGACACATACTATATTTTGTTGTTTTGGCAGACAAATGTAAGGATTTGTTTAAATGAGAACTAATTGCTGTTTATGTGAGATATCTTTATAAGGGTGAATTAAAAGAGAGCCGTCGGGTTTATTGCAACAAGAGACACGAATGACATTGCTGAAAAGATTTTGGAGGTGTTGACACCACTACTACTGCACCCTGCATTGTGTGTTGGCCTCAGTTTTGATAGAGCCACAGTTAGGTCTGGTAGTTGAGGTGAAGTTCAGACCATTTTCGGGGAAACTTTTCTCATAGTAATTTATGCACATTGGAGCTTGCTCCATTTAAACCTTGTGCTTTGTACGATGTCAAAGGCATCTCCTGTTGTTGCTACTTTTTTTTTGAAATTTTGAACAGTCATTATCATTTCATGAATGGGTCAAATTGACACACCAGATTTTGGAAATTCAAAAACAACTGCACCCTCAGAGACCTTGTCTCGAGTTGTAGAGGAGGTCAAAGTCTGTCTTAGTACATACTCTGTTTGATACTATATTAGAAACTATTAGAATTCACAGATAGCACAGGTCAAACTAAAGTTAGATAGATAGATAGATAGATTCAGAGTTCCTACTACAGCAGGTGCAAACAAAATTTTTTTTTTTTTTTTTTTTTTTATTAGTCACGTTTTCAAGTTATTTGACAGTTTCCTGCCTTGCGCCCTGTGTTGGCTGGGATTGGCTCCAGCAGACCCCCGTGACCCTGTAGTTCAGATGTAGGCGGGTTGGATAATGGATGGATGGATGGATTTCTCAACCAAAGGGTTACAGTCATCGTTTCTGTTAATCATAGATTGTACTGATTTTATTGAAGGTCTTAAAGACAGTTTCAGTGCACTCAGAAACAATTCTATCTGGTGAATTTGATAAACTTATCAAACGTACTGGTGAAATAATGGCCAAACATGAAAATTCACAACTGGGATGTCACCATTTCCTGAAACAGAAAACTGCCAGCCAGGTTTGAGGATGCCCACGTTATGTCTACAGTGGGAAAAGCAGCATCTATTTAGTGCAACTCTGATCTACGGATATTAAGGAATGACATTTTAGACAGACAACTCCAAGATTTCAACAGTTGTTTTCAGGACTACTCCTATGGGACAATGAAGGCCTCCACTGCCATTATGCCTTAGTTGGACTCATTTGTTCTAATAGCAGTGATATAGCCATCATGCACAAATTATGACATTTCTTTTAAGAATGCAGAACTCACTTCTTTTTTACAGCAGAGTAACCAAAATGTAAATGAATCCATCCCTCAAAGTTTTTGACAGCTGCTCAAAATACATATTTCCCAACGTAAACAGTCCCTTTTGAGTCATTGTCACTCTGTCCATGACAAGTTGCACAGTATAATGGCTTTCTTCAACATTCCAACACATCAAAATAAGCAACAGGGCATTAATGATCACAGGCCGCTTGAACAATTTTTCACAGATCTTGTCTGAACGAAAACTGACAGAATTGTTGGACCATGATGAGATCATTTCAATGTTCAACACAAAGCCACAACAAGATGTGCTTTAATTACTCTTATGTTGGCCTAAGGTCCTTGTATATACTTGTTTATAGCCTGTAAAGTAATGCAATGTAGGCCTATATAATAAAACATACCATGTATGTTGTCACACATGTGCACATGGGAGGCAGCTGAAGGGCTCACAAAGGGGTAATTCCATGCCAGACCAGGAGGTGTTAGGGTGCATTTTTTATCAGCAGACCAACCATGGGAAATTTCACCTGGACTAGAAGACGTCACTTCCGGTTCTGGGCCCGATGGCATCACTTCCAGTTCCTAGCCCGATGACATCATTTCCGTTTCCTGCCCCGATGACATTACTTCCCCTGCCTGGCTTTTCTATTGTTGGACTGAAGTCTGTTGAGATCTGTTCTATGGAACCAAATTTTCAATTTTGTTAGCCTAATTCAAATATATGGGTGGCTGCCCCCAAACCTCTTCCTGTGTCTGTCCAATCTTTTCACAGTGACATAGTTGGCAGGATGGTTGCCCCCAGGAAGAAACAAGAGATGGACCTAAAGAATGAACTCCAGCCCTTCTGGGTCCAGGTGTGAGAGTACCATACACAAGTTCCTAAGTGTGGGGTGTGGGTTGCGGGTTGGGAAGACCAGGTGCAAGCTCCATCCCAGGAGTCAATCTATACTAATAAAAGGCAAAGCCCTCACTGACTGACTGACTGACTCATCACTAATTCTCCAACTTCCCGTGTAGGTAGAAGGCTGAAATTTGGCAGGCTTATTCCTTACAGCTTCCTTACAAAAGTTGGGCAGGTTTCATTTCGAAATTCTACGCGTAATGGTCATAACTGGAAGGTATTTTTCTCCATTTACTGTAATGGAGTTGAGCTTGAAAGCCATGGGGGCGGAGTTTCGTGTGACATCATCACGCCTCCCACGTAATCACGTGAACTGACTGTCAACGCAGCGTGTAGAAAACCAGGAAGAGCTCCAAAATGCGCTGAAGAAAACATGCATTATATAATTGAGAAGGCAGCGAAACAATAAGAAGCGAGCGAGTGACATATACTACCATATTCATGAGTGCTGCTACTTCGGAAACAAAGCAAGGTGTAAACCTAAACTTTAAATTAAGTTAATAGACAAGCTGCCGCTGGCGTTTTTGATGCCCACGGGTAATGCGGGATTTCTCTTTGACCCCTGCCCTCCTTTTAAACCCCTCTGGCCACCTTTGACCCCAACAGCCCCTGCAAGGACTGCTGGGAGATGCAGTTCTAACTACTGGTAGCACTGCTACAATCCCCCTCCCCAGGCCGTGGTGTACGGCCGAACCAAGGCTTGAGGTTAGCGATGTTAACAGTGTCTACTTTCTTCGTCCCCGGCAATCCCCACTCTACCACATAGGTCACTGGTCCTTTCTTTTGGACTATAGTTGCCGGGTCGAACCACTTCGGAGCCAGTTTAGCTGTGAATTTATCGGAGGCTTTGGAGAGGGGATGAGTCCTGATCCAGACTTTCTCCCCAACTGAGAATTGCACAGGCTTATGTCTCCGGTTGTACGATTGAGATTGTCTGGACTGGGACCTCACCATCCTCTCCTTTACCCGTTGTGTGATAAGTTGTAGTGTTTGCAAATGATCATGTATTGAGGTGTCTGGATTGGGTTGTTTATGATTAATTATCCTCTCTAGTGGACCGTTTAGCTGTCTGCCTAAAGCTAACAATGCAGGGGTCTCACCCGTAACCTCGTGCACTGCCGTGTTCAATGCGAACCGCAGCTCAGGCAGCCACTTTGTCCATTCCTGATGATGGTCTCCGACGAAGGATGCAATCATTGTCTTCAGGGTCCGGTTCATCCGCTCAGTGCGATTAGATTGGGGATGGTATGCTGTTGTCTTCAGGTGAACCACCCCCCCCATTGCTTCCAAAATTCTTCGGCCTCTGAACTGGTAAACTGCGGGCCCCGGTCTGAGATGATGTTCTTTGGCACCTCCCATCGGGTAAAGATCTCATCCTTCAGGGTGGAACATATCTTCTTGGCTGTGGCATTAGCCATAGGGAATAGCTCCACCCATCGGGTAAAATAGTCCACAACCACCATCAGGTAGGTCTTCCGGTCCTTACTAGTGGGTAATGGTCCCATTAGGTCCACGCCTAGGCTCTCCCCCGGGGCAGTGATGTTTACTGGCTGGAGCTGTCCTGAGGGGAGACCAGGTGGGGTCTTGTATTGCTGACAGGTGGTACAAGTCTGGACATGGGACCAGACGTCTTTGCGTATCGTCGGCCACCATGCCACCTCCAAGATTTTAAACAGTGTTTTAGTACGTCCAAGGTGACCACCGATGGGGCTGTCATGGTAATACTGTAGGAACTTGGGCATGTATGTCTCGGGCACTACCAACTGATAATGGTAACCCCGGTCATTTGTTGGAACACAGCGATAGAGTGCCCCTTGTAGTTCCCTATAATGTATGCGGTCAGGCCTCCCCCCTGCGCCCTCTCTCAACCCCTGACATACAGGACTGGCTGCTTGAGATTGAACGATTTCCTGCATGTTCAGGGGAAGATCAGGCCACGGGTTAGAGACCGATACCGCACATACCATCGGTGCGGGCTCGTGCACCCGGGATAAGGCATCGGGCACCACATTAGCACAACCCTTCCGATAGCACACCCTGAACGTGAACTGTTGGAGGCGCAAAACCCACCTTGTTAGCCTAGATGTGGTCTTCGGGCAATTGAATGCCCAGGTCAGAGCCCTATGGTCGGTGTAGACTTCAAAGGATGTCCCCTCCAGGAAGTGACGCCACTTTTCCATGGCCCACATGACAGCGAGGCATTCCTTCTCGGTGGTGGAATAATTATACTCTGTGCCCTTCAGAGACTGTGAAGCATAGGCCACCACTCTCTCCTCTCCTTGATTTGTTTGAGCAAGAACGGCGCCGAGCCCGAGGTCACTTGCGTCTGTGTGGACCTGAAAGGTTAATTTGGGATCAGGCTGTGCCAGGACTGGAGGTGATATCAATGCCTGTTTGAGTCTTTCAAAGGAGTCCTGGCACGTTGGTGACCACTCCCAGGGGGATCCCTTCCTCAGCAGCTGGAACAAAGGGGCGGCGATGTCGGCAAACCCATGCACAAATTTGTGGAACCACCCAGCCATCCCCAGGAAGCGCTGGAGACTTTTTACCTCCTGGGGCGCTGGGTAGTCCAAGATGGACTTAATTTTCTTTGGGTCAACCTGGACCCCGTCTGCCGACACCACATGGCCGAGGAAGTTCAGATGGTCCTTTAGAAATCTACACTTCTTGGTGTTTAGTGTTAAATGAGCCTTCTGCAGTCGCTGGAAGATGTGGTCGAGGTCCTTCAGATGTTGTGAGACAGATGGGGAGAATACAAAGATGTCATCAATGTACACAAAACAGGTCTTTCCAATGAGTCCCCGGAGGACCTGCTCCATTAGCCGTTGGAATGACGCCCCAGCATTTTTAAGTCCAAAGGGCATCACCCGAAACTGGAACAACCCCTCCGGGGTGATGACGGCGGTCTTCTCCATGCTACTCTTCCCCATCCTCACCTGCCAATACCCGGACCTCAGATCTAGGGAGCTGAAAACCGCTGCCCCATGCAAAGACTCCAAGATGTCATGAATGAGGGGCATGGGGTAAGCATCATCCAAGGTCTTTTTGTTCAGCTCCCGATAGTCCACACAGAATCGGTAGGTCCCGTCGGCCTTCTGAACGAGCACTGCAGGGCTAGCCCATGGCGAAAGGCTCAATGACCCCATCCGCCAACATCTGGTCGACCCACTCCTTGATTATTCCTCTTTTCAGAGGCGACACTCTGTAAGCTCTGTGCCGAACAGGGACAGGGTCGACTGTGTGAATGTGGTGACACACCACCTCAGTCCGACCCAATTTGTCCGTCCACACAGAGTAACACCTCCTAAGCAGCGGCTGAACGAGCTCCGGCTGTTCAAGAATAGCCTTCTCTACTGGGCTGGGCTCGTCCACCAACTGCGCGAGGTAATAACACAAGTTAGGCCAAACCAGATTACTTTGAGCCTTCGTCCCAAACCGATGGACTCCACCCCCCAGCAACTCATACTCCAGCCGCGACAGATGGATGGTAAGACCTACCGACACCAGAGAGTCCATTCCCAGTAACAAGGGCATTGACAGGTGGTCATCTTCCAGGATGTAAACTTCTGTCTCCCAGTGTGTCTCATGTAAGCAGAACCTCATGGGAACCTTGCCCTTTGCCCCGTGCGCCCTTCCATCCGCAAGAAAGAATCTTACTTTTGCACTTTCCCTTAACTGCTCATGAGGCACTTTAAGCTTTTCCCACAAGCTGTATTTCATAAGGGTATCAGTGCTCCCTGTATCTACGACCGCCTCTCCAGTGACACCCCACACTTGTACGGGCACCACTAAGAGGGGCAAGGTGGCTTGCACCAAGGTGAGATCGGCCCGGGGATCCACTAGGGCTTTCCCTCGTGGTTTCGGACAAGGGGACATCTCGAGACGTGGGACCCTTTCGAGACCCACTAAGCCCGATAGCCGCCCAATCCTTTTCCACTCGGGACCCCACCTTCACCAACTCATCGACCGATTTCACGACCCCCCTCAGAGAAGCAGCCACCCGAGGGTCACATGCATCAAGGACACGTCGCAATATCTCTTCCTCACGCATGTCAGATCGCCACTTCAGACACAACACACGGAATTCAAAGACAAAGTCCCGGAGGCTCTGCGATGGTTTTTGCACAAAGGTCCGGAGCTTTTCTTCCAACAGCGCCTGGTACTTGTCAGAGAAAGCATTCAGGAAAGCAGCGCGAAACTCCGCCCAGGAGTTGTACTTGTGCCGCTCAGCAAACCACCAAGAGTGTGCCGGGCCGCTGAGTGCCGTGTTCAGGAATCCCCGCAGCTCGGCTCCACTCAGAGGATGCAGCTCCACGAACATGTCGACCTCCTCTACAAAGTCGACAATGCCCGTGGGTGCACACTGAGGGGCCAGCTTTGGAAACTCCATCCGCGGCACCGCAACGGACAAGGCCGACTGTCCCCAGTCGTTCCTCACTCCCGCTACAGGAGTCGACTGCCCCAGTGGCTGCGTGACGGCACGCCAGCTCTCTTGCACCTGCCTCCTGATCTCCTCTCTCATATTGGCTTCCAGGCGCTGCACACACTTCGCGAAGGACTGCTCTAGACGCTGCACCCTCACAACTGCTTCTCCGGAAACTCGGGCGGCTGTGGCATCGATAAGGTCATGGACAGTTTCATCACGATTCATGAAACTGCGGGCGATGTTATCAACCCGCGTCTCTAGCTGTTCTAGGCGCAGCGTCAGGTCCTGCAGAAGCTGTCCCTCGCCGATCTCGGGCTGCTCCGGACTGGAGACACACAGGGTATCCAGCAGGCTCAACTCCTCCTCCAGAAGGGCTCTGACCGTAACGTGACGCGGCCTAGGCAGCGGACGCATATCCCCCAGCGGTCCACTCAGTTCAAGTTCCTCACCCTGCACTGCGCTTACAACAGACATGCTTCTGAAAGAGTGTAGTGAAGTCGCACTAGAAGGTGTCGTAAATAACCCTGGCTCCTACCCGGCTCGCCAAAATCTGTAGCGGTCAGAAGCCGCTAAGATTCACACCGTCGTGAGTGACGGTGATTTATTTATTTTATACAAGGATTACTAGGGACAACCCCAGCCTTGGCACGACACACACACACACACACACACACACTACAGAGACAAAGAAGAAAACACGCTGGGAACTTAAACGATAAAAAAGTATAATGAAAATTAAATTAACTAATTGAAACAACAATACCACCCCTGATCCCTTCGGCGATATTACATTTAACAAGTAAACACGACAAACACGCAGTAAAGTCCATGTATGAAATAATCAGCGATGAAGTTATGTCCAGTGATTTGAATGAAGCGAGGGAAATGGAAAAACACAGTCCTACCGGTAGTTGCTGAAGTAGGTTGACAGATGAATGGTTCAGGAGCGCTCCTTCTTCCGTGAAAGCCAATGAATCCAGACAACGTCCTCAGTAACAGTACACAGGTAGACAAATGATATCCAGACCCCAACAAACAATACAATCCAGGACACGATGATATGTGGCAGACAATGACAGGCAGTTCAACAGTTAAATACCAGCACAAAACGACCAAAACAAACTTTTCTTTTCTCTTCGACCCCTGCCCTCCTTTTAAACCCCTCTGGCCACCTTTGACCCCAACAGCCCCTGCAAGGACTGCTGGGAGATGCAGTTCTAACTACTGGTAGCACTGCTACAACACCCTCCCCCTCAGCTTTATTCACATTTCCGTGAATCAAGCGAATCTCTGTACCAGGTTCATTTAGTCTTGATAATACGTCTGCGTTGACGTGTTCAGAACCTGGTCGATGTTTTACTGTGAAACGGTAAGGTTGTAAGCCCAGAAACCATCTCATGAGGCGAGAGTTTGTATCTTTCTGTCGGTATGACCATTGAAGTGGAGCATGATCATTTACCAAAGTGAAGTTTCGTCCCCACACGTAATAGCGAAGCCCTCCAGCTCACAATATAAAGTAAGCGCTGGAATATAAAAAGTCAAAACTTCAATATATAAAGTCATCGTCGGAATATACAAAGTCAGTGCTGCAATATCCATCCATTTCCCAACCCATTGAATCCGACCACGGGTCACGGGGGTCTGCTGGAGCCAATCCCAGCCAACACTGGGTGCAAGGCAGGAACCAATCCTGGGCAGGGCAAATGCATCATTTTCAAAACATTAACCGAACAGTGTTTTTTTAATTTATTTTTCTGAATACGTTTCTGTTGTCTTACTTCAGTTCAGAGTCGTTTCAATCAATATATTTTGACTTTTAGTTTATATATTCAGGAATGAGTTTATATACTCCGATGTTGACTTTATATAATAAGGAATGACTTTATAAATTCCGACACTGACTTTATATATTCAGGTTTTCACTTTATATATTCCAGCGCTGACTTTATATATTCAAGTTTTGAATTTATATATTCCAGCGATGACTTTATATATTCAAGTTTTGACTTTATATATTCCAGCGGTGACTTTATTTATTCAAGTTTTGACTTTATATATTTAGAAAAAAGTTTTGACTTTATATATACCGACGCTGACTTTATGTATTCAAGTTTTGACTTTATATATTCCGACAGTGACTTTATATATTCGGGAATGACTTTATATATTCAAGTTTTGACTTTATATATTCTGACATCGACTAAGCCCATCCGGGTTCCTATAAAAGGGGCCGCCTCCCTCCAGTCATTGGCGAGAGTCGGGAGGAAGCGGACAGAGCTGGAGAGAGGACAGGAGGCGGCCAAGAGAAAGGCAGTGGAACTGTGTGGCCTGGACTTTGGGGGATCGGTGCTGGAGGCACTGGGGTTGTGAGTGCATGTAATTTGTAAATAATAATTGTAAATAAACAGTGTGTGCTGGAACTATATTGTCCGTCTGTCTGTGTCCGGGCCAGCGTTCACAATATATATATATATATATATATATATATATATATATATATATATATATATATATATATATATATATATAGATAGATATAGATATATATATATAGATAGATATAGATATAGATAGATATAGATATGGGAACAACACTCATATCAATGACAAAACAATTACATTAACAATCATGTTACGTTATTTTTAAAATTTTTCCTTTTCTTTTTCATAACTTCTTTTATACACTACTTCTCCGCTGCGAAGCGCGGGTATTCTGCTAGTATGTAATATAGTCAACAGGGAGAGTGTGAAAGGGGCTAACAGAACAGAGCCATGCTGGAAGGGGGAAGTATATGAGGTTTGTTACAGTCTCTAGCAAGAAGATTCTGCCCATTCAAACCCCAGCAAGGCTAAGACCTTTACAAAAGGTGGGGTGGCACCGGGCCAGCAGGTGAGAAAATTACTGAGGTGGCCAGGTTTGTGATTTAGAACACACCCACCTTCTGGGTGCCCATCTGGGCACTGAAAAAAACCTTGGAGCGTATCAAGCTCTATTTCTTTTGGCCTGCAATACATACTGGTCCTGGTAGATTATGCTACCCAATACCCCAAAGCTGTTCCCTTGCGCTCAGCTACCTCCAAAGCCATCACATGGGAATTAGTAGGGGTCTTTGCACGAGTCAGCATCCCTAAGGAAGTTCTGATGGACCAAGGGATGCCCTTTACCACAGCAACATTCAGGGAAGCTGCCGAATTGCTTAAGATAAAGCATTTAAATACATCTGTATATCATCCTGAAACCGATGGTCTAGTAGAGAGGTTTAATCAAACCCTCAAGCAGATACTTCTAAGGTAGTCAACGAGGATGGGAGGAACTGGGATCAGCTCCTCCCCCTTGTCCTTTTTGCCTTTAGGGAAGTCCCACAAGCCTCCACAGGGTTCTCATCGCTTAAATTATTATATGGTTCTTTTGGATATTTTAAAAGAATGCTGGAAAGAAGAGGCCCTCCCCTCCTTAAATATTCTAGAGTATATTGTACAGTTACACGATAGATTTGAAAAAGATTCGACCTATTCTAAAAACACATATGGAAAAGGGGAAACCAGCTCAGATCCGTCATTATGATCATGGCTCATCTCTGCATAAATTCCATTCCAGAGATCTTGTCATGGTTCTCGTGGCTATTCATTTTAATCCAAAGAAATGTTTCTTTGGGATGAATGAAGCCAAATTTTTAGGCTACTTGGTAGGCCAGGGTACTGTGAGGCCACATTGTACCAAAATAGAAGCCATTTTGTAGTCCAAGAGGCAGGTCTAAGTCTTTCTCGGCTTAGTGGGGTACTACCGTTGGTTCATGCCCCAATTTTCTGAGAGAACGGCGCCCTTGACTAATCTCACAAAGGAGAGGGCCCCAAACAATGTGGTATGGGATGAAAACACTGAATCTGCATTTTGTGAATTAAAACAGGTCCTTATGTCCGTACCTATTTTGATGGCACCTAACTTTTCTTTGCCTTTTATACTCTAGACGGACGCTTCAGACACAGCCCTGGGAGGTATGTGGCAGTGGAGATGGAAGCCTTGGCAATCAAATGGGTGATTACACAGCTACGATACTACTTCCTGATTCATGAGTTCACCTTGGTTACAGACCTTTACAGTGGATGGCCTTACACAGGGAATTGAACTTTCGAATCACCTTGGTTACAGACCATGCACCTTTACTGTGGATGGCGTTACACAAGGAATTGAACTCTCAAGTCACGAGGTGGTTCTTGGATCTGCTGCCTTATAAGATTTTGCTTGTTCACCGACAGGGCTCTTGTCACACCAACGCCAATGCTCTTTCTTGGGTTCATGACCTCTCTGTAAGGAATGCCTGACACAATGGGTCTGGGCTGAGGGTGGGAGTGTGTCACACACGTGTGCATGGGAGGCAGCTGAAGGACTCACAAAGGGATAATTCCATGTCAGACCAGGGGGTGGCAGGGTGCACTAATTTTCTCTCTTTTTCATTGGCAGACCAACCATTGGAAATTTCACCTGGACTGGAGGACGTCACTTCCAGTTCTGGGGCCGATGATGTCACTTCCGGTTCCAGACCCAATGACGTCACTTCCAGTTACTGCACCAATGACATCATTTCCGGTTCCTGAACCGATGACATTACTGCCCCTGCCCTACTTTAAAACTGCTATTTTTTCCTGTTATGTTCGTTCTATTGTTGGACTGAAGTCTGAGATCTGTTCTATGGAACCAAATTTTCAATTTTGGCAGCCTAATTCAAGTATATGGGTAGCTGCCTCCAAACCTCTTCGTGTCTGTCCAATCTTTTCACAATGTATAAACATAAGTGTTGTAACTATACATGTTTCCATAATTCATAGTGTACTGTAGTACTAAACACCATCCTGTATAATTACAAAACATGTGAAGACTCTGTTTTTTATTTTTATACAGGGTATATGTTTCATTCCCTTAGTGTGTCTATTAATAGGCCTACTGTTTGTTAGTATCATGCAGGTTAAAAACGGTGAACTGAGCACGAGCTAGAGATAGAGAAAAAACATTCTCTTGACAGTATTGTTCACCATAGGCTATTATTGGGTGTCTATAGTTAGGGTGATATCATGCCAGTTAAAAGGTTTTTTTGTTTGTTTGTTTTGGTTTTTTTTTTTGCATCTTCGTAAGGCCATACTTTTAGTTTTCTATTTTAAATGGCTGGGTCTTTGAATTTGTGTGTATGCTTCTTCCAACATTGTGTGTATTATTGAGCACAGTTCTATTATAGGATTCCCCCTGGTTTGGCCACTGGTGGTCAAGTTCTATAAACCATCTCATCTGTGTGAAATTTTATTCACCCACCTAGCTTCATATATACCCACCCACGTAGCCAACTTCTGGCTACACTATTGGACGTGTTTTGAACCTCGCAAATAGAAGAGAACTCAAAGTCTATGTTTTACATGCTAAAATGGAATGAAAAAAAAAGTTGAGGCTGCAGTTGAACTCAAAGCAGTTCTTAAGCCTTCTTACTCCATTGGTTCTATCAGACAGCATGCAGAGCTGTGGACCTCACAAAAAAAGAGTAGCTTGGTTGGTAAATGTGATGTGGGCTGTGATTTTCAGTTGCGTAAATTTATATGGTGCAACAATGAGGTCAGTGACTTTGGTCGGCTCTAACATACTCCAAAAAGTTGTGACATCAGCTTAAGGTATGAATAGCTGCCTCTAGTGGAAGTGTTAAAGTCTTTCTGACAAAGAGAGGAGAGGGCCCGATCAAAAAACTAGGGCTACAAAAGTGGTTATGCTTATGTCGCTATTTAAACAAAATGTATTTTCATTGTTATTATTATTTTTATGTCCTTTGATGCATATTTCAGTGTATAGATCACTCTACATCCACATGCTCATTTGTTGTCATGAGTTTTGGGTGAGACAATTAGATTGCAATTTCAGTTGGCCACAATGAGGTTCCTTTGAGGCAGTTACTGATTTCAGTCTCCATGACAGAGTAAGGACCTCAGCAGTGCTAGAATCCTTCAGAATAGGAACACTGTTAAAGAGGATTTAGTCGAGCTGGTTTAGACATGCAGATGTAATACTCCCTATTTGCCTCCCATAGGGGTGTATTAGGCATTTCCCATTGTGAGATGACATGGAATGAATCTAGGACTTGCTGGAAAGATGATATCTCTTAGGTGGTTGGATTATATTTAAGAATTCCCAGGGAGAAGCAGGGCATCATAATATGACCAGGGGCCTCATGTATAAAAAAGGTTGCATATGCCCATTTCCATGCTTGCATCGCGATGTATAAAAACTGAACTTGGCGTAAAGCCACGCACATTTTCATGCTAGCTCAATCCCTGGCATATGCAAGTTCTCCACTCGGTTTTGCAAACTGGCAGCAACCAGCATCAAAGCAGTGCTTTTGTTCCAGTGTGGTTTCCCTTTCTTTGTTAGATCCACATCCCTGACGTGGCTTTATCAAATACACTGAAATTACCTGCATATTGTTTATTAGTTTAAGGCATCTGATTGTAATTAACCTGTAAAAATATAATGGTCCACGGAATTGTTAAATTAATCCAAATACTATAGCTGCTTTAGCGTTGTTACTATCAGTGCACCACTGAGTATTTAATCCACTGTATCTGAGTGTGGAATCAAAGCACTACAGCAGCTGATCAGAAAGAGAATTATCAGTATACAGCATCAAGCACATGCTGCCTCAGCCATATGATATTTGAACTGTTCTCATATGACAAATACTTCAGAACCTTTCCTGTAGGGACCTCGCGGTTCAAAAGCAATTTCATCCCTAGAACTATAAATGCACTCAATCAGTCCATCAAGTGCTCCTTGTAGAACTGTTTGTACTTATAAGTTGTGGACTATGGCCGGCCAGTCATCCCAGCCAATAACCCCAGGCCGCTAGGTGGAGCCCTCCCTGCAGCATGGAGGTGCCCTGAATGCCAGCAGGGAATTATGAACAATGGAGTTTTCATCCACAGCCCTGCTGGATACTACAGGTTCCAACAGAGGAAGCTGCAGGGAGGACTCTTATGTGCCCTATAACCCGGAAGTAGAGAGAATATGCTAGTAGAGAGCTGCAACAGATTAAGAGCAATAGAAAAAAATGACAATGGCAGAATTAGAAAGAAAGAAGAATATTTACAGTGAAAAGTTAAGATCAGATCAAAACAAATGGTAATTAGTGTCCCACATATAAAAAAATATAAACAATTCTTACTAAGAATTCTACTAAGAATTTACTAATTTACTAAGAATTTTACTAAGAATGCAGAGAGCAGAATGCTACTGTCACTGGAAAACTAAAATAGTGTCTGGGATGACCCTTACTTTGGTGCTGAACACTGAAAACAGGAGAAAGCAATTAGGTACATGTTTCATTGGAGTAAGTTTGTTTATTCATCTTGTTAGCTACAGTTTCATCTTAGCACTGGTGCCTTAAAGATCAAAGTGACTATGTGAAATCTTCATATTCTCCAGTATTTATTTGAGGACTTCCCTCAATCTCTGGCTTTTCTCTCAAACCACAAAGATGCGCCACTTACATGAAACCTAAATGCTGCAAACCATAGCTCTTAAAATACCATGATCACTGTAAGGCAGACAATGTAAACTATAGACATCCTTCATATTCATTCCTTTGAACAATTTTATTTGAAAAACAATGTTATTCTTAAACACATTTTTACTGCATGATATTCTACTCTGAGTATCCATTATTCAACTGTAGTTTACATGAAAAACCTCAGCTATGTCAGTCTCTGTAAACAGAGAAAACCTGCCATCCCTCTGAAAAAATATTTCTAAGAATTATATAAATGCATTATGTCCATCAACGTTTTTCCATCATTAGAAATACTTCTGAAATGCAGAAGGCATGACTTCTGAAACCAGAAACCTGTGCTGCTTAAAAGTGGACATATGCAGTAGGTTTTAGGACTACCGTTTTTCTTTCCTTCAAAAAATATTACACTTATTCATTAACTTGCAAAAAACTGCAGGCCACACTTTTCTGGAAAATTTTCAAGTTTGGAGGCACAAATTTCCATCCCACATCACATTCAGTTGCAAACCATTCTAGTGTATGTTGAACATCTTGGCCTACTGAAGCCAAGGGGACAAAATCACAAACTTGACACTCTGCAAGCTTTGGGTCTCTTCCTGTCAGACAAGTTTTTTTTTACAAGTCCAAAAAACCTACTTTTGCAAAGGTCTAGTGTGCCTGGAGTCATCCCACCCAAAGAGCAGGGCTTTCCAAAAATTACCCTTCCCATTGTAATAGTAATATTTTAACAATTCATCTGTGAGCTATTTTATAACAATAAAATATTTTTAAAATTGAATGTCCTTTTTCAACATTTTTCCAGCAAAGCAATTCTTATTTGTAAATGAAGTTCAATAGCATTCTTGTTTGTAAATGAAGCTCAATAGCATTCTTGTTTGTAAATGAAGCTCAATACTTCAGTACAATGAAACATCAATATATTTTGTACACAAAAGTGTTTTAAATGCCGGGTTAAAATTTGGACTTACAAAGTTGTTATTTCTAAGTTTGTCTAAGTTTTTCTGTTACATGAGTTTGTGTAATGTTCTCCGCTTCCTTTCTCTTACTGTGGGCTGCAATGCGCAGAAATAAATTGCAGAGTCGGACAGCTTAGAAGATGAAATTTTCAGGTGGACTGTTTTGTTCTCCCGGTTGAGTGTTGCATTAAATCTTTCTTTGAAACCTTCTTCATTGATGCTGTAAGTAGGTGTCCTTGTCATTAAATGCCGAGGAGCGCCGTTTGGTGTCTGAATATACCAGAAGAGGTAAGCATTAGCAGTATCTCTTGCTTCAAAGTTGCAGTTGATTTCAGCCTCTTGTTTTTGAAGAACCTCAACTGTACTTTCATACTGCCAAACACGGTCTTCAATGCCATGTCCTAAGGGACAGAGAAAATAAATAAATATAATATGTAATGTTACAAAACTTACAGTACATCTAGTTACACTCAGCGCATTTTACATATTTAATAGTACACACAAATCTACTAATTTTAATACAAAATGTTTAAAAGATGCACTTGATGAACGCTAAATCCGACATACCTAAAGAAGTGAGGAGGGTCAAGACAAGAATTCTCTGATGCATTTTTTCACCCACTGTCGTACTGTTTCCCCTGAACGCGTTTTAAAGTTGCTTTTTTCTGCCCCCTCCGTAAAAATTGTGACGTCTAGCGTTGTTTTAGCGCCATCTAATGTCTCTTTCGTAAAGTCACGCATTCTTTTGAGTTTTTCTTGCTTTTGCAAGCTCCGCGTCAGCGTTTGCGCCTCAATCCTTTCGCCCCTTCTTACTACTTCTGTGCTGCCGCAATTTCTAAACCGTCTTCCATTTGATTTACAATGAAAACGTCCATATAACTAATAAATTTCATTTCAGGGTTTTTAGTGCAAAAATAAACTGTTAGCCATTTACATTTTTCTTCTTTAAAGCAATATACTGTATAGGAGTTCTCAGAAATCCCAGCTCAGTTAAGCTGGTTAATCTTATTGTGCTTACTAAAATGTATGCGTTTTTATAGTAAACAAATTATTGGAGGCATTTAAATCAGGCAGTCTAAAATATATTTTCTAAAATTTATTTACAGTACCCATGAAACGTATTCACTTCCTTGAAAGTTTTCCGATTTTATTGTTATACATCAAACCACAGTGGATTTAACTAGAATGTTTTGACAATGATCAGCGGTACACGATTTTAATATCAAAGTGAAATCAAAGTAGTCTAAATTAATTATAAACAAAAAACACAAAAAATAGTTTTTATTCAAGATAATGCTTGGGATTCCCTCTATTATTGTTCTTCAAATTTGGTTATTTTCTGCATATGAAAGTTTGCTTTAGATAAGATTAATAGCGAGTATTTTTGGTCTGTATGGGTATCATGCTAACCCTTTCTCTGCATTTACTAATATTACTTCGCAATGTATTAAATGTGACCGTCAACATTATCAACATGACATTCTTATACAATGGCTTGTTTATTTTATTTATTTCTCCCTCGTCTGAGGATAGGCGGAGATTGGCAGAAACACATAAAAAAGGAAAATTATTTTCACCACCAATGTGTCACTGTTTTGTTGTTTTAAACTTGCTCCCCTTAAAAATGTATGTCCAACTCTTTAATGTATCACTTATTCATTAATTTCTATGACAATATGACGGGATGATCGACTTATATTTTGCTCTTAATTTGGTAAAAAAAATATATATAGTTTTTTTTCTGGTTTGCTTACCTAATAATGTAAAAAGAACAAGACCTTAAAATTCCTTGCATTTACAACAATGACGTTCATGCTCATTTTAGTGACATCTGATGCCCTAAATGCAGAAGCACGTTTCTTGTGATAAAATGCTTTTTCTAGAAGATTTCACCCTAGTTTTTTTTCTTTTTTAATATTTGCATGCCAGATAACTCCTTTCATTAGGGCCCAAAATATAATATTCTGTAGAGTGAGAGAGGTTGGGAGCATGCGCTGGATGGGTGACACCTCAGCACCACACTGGAACAGTGTGAGGTTTTCTACAGTGGCTGGCATCCCAATCCTGCGACCAACTCCTGAGTTTTTTCTGAATATTGGAGGATCCTCTTGTAAGGCCTGATGCAGGTTAATGTCATACCCAGTAAAGAGCAATTGCAGGTTAAGGGGCCTTGTTTAAGTGCCCAGCGGAATAGAGTCACTTCTGGCGTTTTATGCGATTTGAACCGGCAATCTTCATTTTTGGCACAGTTTCTTGAAATACAGTCATAAGTAAATAGAATGGATCAATTCAAATGTTTGGTTCTTATATCAATATTAACAATTCTTAGCTAAATAAACAAACAGTAACTATGATAGTAATAATAATCATCTTATTTTTTAAATTATAACAATCTAACCTAATCTAAAAATGCCAAATCCAATAAAATTGATAATCTCTGTATACTGTAGTATTCAGAAATCCAAGCTTAGATCATTAAATAGCTGTGAATTTTAAAGTGAGTGCTGAGTTAATGCATTTCTATTATAGACATTGCTCTGTGCACTTTGTTGTACAAAACTCCTTCGTGCAGTAGTACCAATAGTATTGGTCCCAATCAAAACAAGCAAGATCTGGCTAAACAGATGTTGTGTGACAACATCTCACACCTATATAAACATTCTTGCTATCTAGATAGCTTGTTTAGCCATGTATGAAACATGTGTGGCCCAGTATCTGTGCAGCACCAGTATAGGATTCAGGTAGTCCCATACCCACCCACTTTGCTTATTGCCAAACACTGCTTTGCAGCGTAGCTTTTTATTTTATTTTTTTAATTAAAATGTGTCTATGCTGCATAGATACATTTTAATATACATCTCCCTTGCTAAAAAAATACCATTTAACTATAAATCCATACAGCAAAATTGCCAGTGTAACTTTCACTATAAGAGGTATTTTAACTTTTTAACTTTTTTAATTAAAAAGTATTGGAAAAGTGTATTTATGGATAGTGATTTTATGGTATTTATCTAGATAGCAAGGTTTAGAAAATATGATTGACTTTAAACCAGTCAAAGCCACTCGAAACAAATGACCTTAACAGGAGACTATTGGCTATTAATAGAATGAATTTATTCATGTAGGTCCTTTTGTACGGTGGCCCTGAGGGGCAAAGCGTGAAAAAAACACACACAATAAACATTAACAAAAAACACATACAACAAATTAATAAAAAACACATAAAACAAATTAACATGAAACACATTGAACAAATTAACAAAAAAACACATAAAAGAAATTAACAAAAAACACATAAAACAAATTAACATGAAACACATAAAACAAATTAACATGAAACACAAAGAACAAATTAGAAAGAAAACGGA
>JANRMT010062806.1:4183541-4208954 GCA_026402145.1 Polypterus bichir lapradei
TTTAAATGCAAAATGCTGTTTAATTGAAAGGCAATTTATTGATGTTGTCTATTTTATTACATTTATAAATTTATTTATTAGCTTGCATCTGTTGTATTGCAGTTATCAAACATTTGTTTTTTCCTACAAATTAAAGAATAAATCAAGGGCTTCTTCCCAGACTTGTGGTGTTTGAAGGTTATATTGTTCTTTCACATCTCCACAAAGACCAACAGTTTCACATTGGTCCCTCAGGTCCTGAAGCTGCTGCTGTGCAACGTGAAAACCACAATCCCTTGACCAAAACCTATAATATATGAATATAAATATTCAATGGCAAAATTAAATCTTTGCTTAAAAATATGATATATACATAAACTGATACTAAAAAAAATAAATTAGGACCAGTACCTTAATTTGCTCAGTAGACAAGAAAGCCTGAAAGTTGCTAAATATCCCAATATATGGAAATGATCAGAACACGTCTGGTAAATGTTGATAAATGACACAATATCTACAAATGTTGCCAACTCTCATTTTGGTTAAGACTCTTATAATGATACAAGTGTGTTTTTGATTTTAGCTATGATGGCCAACAGCTTGGGTTATGGCTTTACTTATACCATAAAAAGCACAACTTTTGAAAGTGACGACTGCCATGAATAAATATGATCGCCAAGGCTGGGAAAGGCACAAATAACACCTGTACCTGTTGCCAGCCAATCAAAGTCAACACTCGCGTGCACATATTGGATGGATCTGGAACAAAATCTCCAGGAACTGTAAGCAGAAACAATGATCATCACTACGCCACCTACACAGCCTTACAAAAAAGATAATTCAAAAGGGACTGGACCTGTGAGGCAAGTTATACAATTCGTTGGGAATTCCTGGTGGGCATGTAGACATTCTGGAAGGTCTGATTCTTTCAGATCCTCGAAAAGGTCCATCCAGAACTGTGAACTAACAGAAAGCATATGTTATAAACATACAAAACAAAATGCTAATAAAGTACTTGTAAATGTTTAAATTATATCAAGTGCGGCGCATTAATTATAATAAAGATAATGCACTTACCGTTGTTTTCTGTACTGTGCCCACCAGGATTCAATTCTTTGTTTGGATGTAGACGTCCCACAAATATGACTTGCTTCTCCTGAAAAACGGTCACTGTGTTGCGACCTCAGTGCACATTGCATTGCTGCCATTATTCCATTTTCTGTTCCACAATCTGTTCTCAATCGCATCGGAACAACTCGAAGGTCATAAATGAGCTTCATATAGTTAGATGCCACTACTGCTGGATTATTATTAGTTGGGCCACATGTCAACCATAATATTTTTCTTGAGAATCCGTCAATGCACCCGCTAACAGCGAAACCGTATGGTTTTAACTTATCATTGCCATCGACGTGCCAAACATAATTAGGCCCCAAAGAATGATAACTTCTTTGGAAAAACCTTTGGATCCTCCTTGCTCCAGTTTGAGAGGGATTCATTTCTGACATAAGCTTCATTACGTCACTTCTTCTAGCTCGCAATTGATACTTTTGTTTTAAAATCTGAAACATTGTCCGATAACCAAACAGCTGTCCAAGTCCACGTAGCTCCCTTTGAATCGTGGAACGGACTACCTGTAAAGAAATTAAATTGCCTCGCTTCGAAAGACCAAGCAGTCTTAATTTTGTTTTCAGAGTCCGGAGACTTATGCTGATTCCATGATGCGTCTTGAGGAAATCTAAAGTCACGTCGTACCTGTGACCTTTTCAAAAATATTCATTTATTAAATCAGACACGTCTGTGGTATTTACAACACCTATTAAAAAACAGTACATTATTTAGTGTGGGTGGATATTTAGAGCACAGTAACCCATAAAAAATTAACCCATATTATATAATGATCATATATTATTGCTCATTTTAAAGTTTCAAAGTTACAAAATTTACAAAGTTTCCCGTTTTTCATTTATTTCTGATAACTCGCTTAGGCCTACCTCTTCAACGATAGAAGTACTTCTAAAAGTGATTGAATGGGCCCTGAAATGGACCGGTCTCGTCCAAATCTTTTGAACTTCTGCCTAGTGCTGTCGGGATATACTCAGGCTCCCCATGTCACTGAATTTGACTAAGCGCAATATATTATGTTATTTCTGCCACTTTAGACAATATGCCCAATGGTTATTAACTTATGCATGTATCACTACCATTTACTTGCAGTCAGTTTAAGTTTATTATATACACTGAAAAAAGTATAACATTGATGTTGTTCATTCAACATACATTTTCTCTTTCAAGCAACTTAAGATTAGTCATTTAGTGTTGTAGCTTGAAATATTTGGTTTCAGATCTCAATCAAAGTACTGAAATTTGTTTGTACCAAAGTAAGTTATGGTGGAGGGAATAAACATAAAAACCCTATTTCAGTTAACCTAATATTTTAGGTTGTTCATGTGCTGTGTTTGAGGGCCGTTTGTATTTTCTTCCGGTCGAACTTTCCAGCGTGATGGCTTTCCAACTACCAAAAAAGAAAAACACTTTCTAGAGTGGAGTGGATGTGGCTATACAGGTCTGGTCATTTTCAGCAGCAGACTTTCATAACGGAGGATTTCTGGTAAGTAACCCTGTTTCTCAACTGTAAATTTTAAGTATAAGAACTTGTAATAAAACATACATTCAAAAATGCTGTAGAAACGTTTAATAATTTTTTGTCGTATATTTAAGATTTACACTGCAAAAAGCTTGTGTATTTGCACTAGATTTTTAAATAAATGTAAAAAGTAGCATTGGAATGTGTTATGTTCATAATATTTCTAATAGCAATAAAACAGGTTACGACCAATAAACCATTTTAAATTGTAACAACTTAAAAAATAGATTTACTTCAGTATAAAACAAGTGAGATAGATAGATAGATAGATAGCACCCAATCACTCTAAATGATTTGTCTCAACTTAAAAATTGTGTGTTCAATAAGATAAAAAGAATTATATTGGTTCAGATTGAAAATATTAAGTGTGAATCATTACCTTAATTATTTTAAGTTGAATAGAGGTTATACTTTTTTCAGTGTATGCCATTAAAAACATAACATACCTGAATCATTTTCTAAAACGCTTGTCAATACACTTAGAGAGCAGCTGCAGTTATGGCAATATGCTGTTCTTAACCGAAGATTTGTGCAACAAAAAGGTCAAAACATGTTTATTTTAAACAATTTTGGAACGAACTGAAAACACCTTAAAACTATGCAATACCAACGCAAGGCTTGCTTTATAACCAACCACTGAAACTATACTAAAAAAACGAGACTGATATGACAAAAATGATAATGTTCCTGTATCTTCAAAAATACCACCAGTGCAGGTCTTCTTCTTTTTCTCCTTTCTGGTGTGAAGGACAGCCAGGTCCCATGCCTGGCAGGGACGCCCCTGCTGCTTATGTTCCGGGGGAGCCACCATGGGCACTCCAGTACCTCCCCCGGGACGCTTGGTGGCAGCCTCCATGGCTGACGGTGATTCCCCAACCACCCGCAGGGCTCCATGGGAGATGGAGTCCTCCACAGCCTAGTTGGGGGCTCGGATGGCCGCTAGGGGGAGCTGCATGGACTCAGCAGCCTGACTGGACGAATCTTCAGCCGCACCCGGAGGTGCAATTAGGACCAGGTGGTCAAGCACCTGGAACACTTCTGGGTGGGTTATAAAAAGGGTCAGCCACCACCACTCGAGGAGCCAGGGTCGGGAGGAGGACTACGCTTGTGGAGGAGTGGTGGTAGAGGAAGAAGAGTGTGTTGTGTTGTGATTTAGTGTTGGTGCTTTGGGACTGTGTTTGGGCTGTGTGGCACGGGGAAGACGTGTCCCACAGCTGAAGAAAAATAAAAGTATTTGTACTTTTTATACGTGCCTCCATGTCTTTCTGTGTCGGGTCAGGCGCCTATATAGTGCCTTTGTTACACTGGTAAATTAAAAATTATGTCATTTCCATTTTGAGAGTCCACTTCCATTTTCTTTCTAATTTGTTCTATGTGTTTTATGTTAATTTGTTTCATGTTAATTTGTTTTATGTGTTTTTTATTAATTTGTTGTATGTGTTTTTTGTTAATGTTTATTGTGTGTGTTTTTTTCTTGCTTTGCCCCTCAGGGCCACCATACTTTTGGAAGTAAACAAGAAAGAACCAAGAAAAGCATCAATCATGTGTCTACAAACAGCCTTTTATTTTTATTTTTATTTTTATTTTTATTTTTAGCAAAAGGAAACAAACAGAACTGAATCTGGTGTCTACATTGGAAATTTTGGTGATGCTCCAATGGGAAGTGAATTGAAACTCCACCACTGCTAACTTTACCGATGGGTTTGCCAACATCTCCACTAACAAGTATGCTGAAAAATCTTCAACCAAACAGCCACTAATTGTTGAAGGATCAGCTAGGTCATGGATTTGTCAAACAGTATCAGCAACTTTAGAGGCTTAAAGGCCACTGATCTATTGTGCCAAATCTCTGATCTTGTAGTCCATTTATTATTTCCCCAAAGGGACACCCCACTCCACACCCCCGGCTCTTCAATTTTCACCACGTATTGTAATGTGCTTGAAACTCTAAGGGTGATTCACAGACTCCCATTGGGACATCAGTAATCATGAACTTAGATGAACCAGGGCAATTTAATTAAGTACAAAGAATTAAAGTGACAAAGTGTGGCAGTGCTACAATAAATAAGTAGTTTTAAAATCGTGCTTAAAAAGACAAAACAATGTCATTGGGTGCTTCATTAATATCTGAATAAATAAACAAATTTAAATTCACAAACAATCCTTCCTGAGATATTCCAATTTCCCCTTGTCCGAACATAATAAAGAATCTTCAATACATAGGCTTACATTCCTAACTGTCACCTCATGACCAGATCTGCTGACTTGATTGGTGCCCTACTACTCAACCAGCTTCTTGCCCTCTGTATGCATGTCGCTACAATCTGGATACTCTTGTAGTTCTTTCTGAGAGAAAATATCTTGTCAGGCAACATTTTTTGAAGCAGGAGAAAAACTACTGAACTTTATTCAATGCAATACACTATAATCACTACTGTCGCACCTCTGAGCTTATCACCCCACTCTCTCCCACGTTGCAGTGTATACGAAATGTGTTCTGGCATTGGCACAACACCTCTGGCCACCACACAGGCCCCCCAGAATTCACAACCACAGGCATTGTTAACTTGGCTGGGCCACGCACTACTCTCCCAGTCTGATTGTGGATAGGCAGGGTTGGGACTGGAGTGTGGCAATTTACATCCATACGCAAAGTACGCAGAGGTGTACCAAGAGCGACAGCCACCAATTCACTTATAGGGTATGGATCTGAGAAGTAATCATGAGTCAGATCTGTTTCCGAGATTCTCTGATGTTTGTCACCAATGGCAAGCATGAACATTTTGTCTCAGCATTCCAGGGCTTGAAATGGACCTTTGCAAAGTGGTTTCAATATGCTTCAGCCTGGACAAACACATACCTTGCTGAGAGCAGGTGACATGGAAACAGGGAGTGAGGTGAACCATGCTGGGTATAAGGCAGCTGCTATGTCCAAGGGTGGAGAACAGTGTCAGGGTGCAGTACAGGGGAAAGAGCTCTGAGGAACAAAACTCAGAATGGCTGGCCATACACTTGCAGATCTTCTTTTGGCACACTCTGTAGCTCCAAAAGGACTCACGACAGATGGTCCATCTAGGTGTTATTGGTAAGGGAGGCCTTCAGGGCTGACTTTAATGACGTGCAAAATCACTCACAAAGGCCGTTAGCTTGGGGTTGGTAGGCAGTGGTATGGTGCAGTGTTAAACCAAGGTCCTGTGACATAGCAGCCCATAGCTGCAAAGTAAACTGTACACCTTGGTCAGAAGTGTTATGGGAGGGTTTGCCAAACCTTGCAACCCAAGTTCTGAAAAAAGTCCTGGCTACATTTGCAGTAGTCATGGACATCAGAGGAACAGCTTCAGAAAACCAGGAAGTCCTGTCAACAACAGTGAGCAGGTGTGTAAATCCATGAAATTGAGGAAGAGAGACTACTATGTCCACCTGAACATGGTCGAAATGATGAGCAGGCACAGGGAATGGGGTCAGTGAGGCTTTAACATGGCAATGTGTTTTAGCCTTCTGTCATGCTACACAAGCTGCTGTCCATCTATAAAAACATCTTTTTTGAGACCCCACCAGGCCTGGATGTGAGAGGCTGTGTACAGCATCAAAGATATGCCATCTCCAGTTGCTGGGGATAATTGTGCATTGGTAACCTGTGCTGGTGTCATGCAGGAGATTGGCAGCACTGCCATCCAACTGCATTTCTGAAAATTGCAAACTGGTTTCTGCTGATTTAGAGACTGGACCTTT
The DNA here is from genome assembly GCA_026402145.1 of Polypterus bichir lapradei. NCBI lineage: Eukaryota > Metazoa > Chordata > Cladistia > Polypteriformes > Polypteridae > Polypterus > Polypterus bichir. The sequence goes on from JANRMT010062806.1 coordinate 4,189,900, forward strand.
GGGGTCCTTAGCTTGGTCATCCACCAAGTAGGAGTAGTCAGTTCCAGTGTGTATTGTGGCAAGTGTGGCACCAGAGAGACAGTCAGAAACCACATTGTTCTCACCATCGACATGTTGGATGTCAACTATAAATTCTGACATGTAGGTTAGATGTGTTTGCTGCCGGGCAGACCAGGGGTCAGTTACTTTGGACATTGTGAGAACTAGGGATTTATGGTCAACAAATGCTGTAATTGGCTGACCTTCCAGCAAGAAGTGGAAACAAACTCAGTAATTCACCACTGAAGGTGCTGTACTTGCACTCATTGGGTTGTCACTGTTTGCTGGAAAATGGCAATGGTTGCCAAGCATCATCAGCCAAGTGTTCAAAAATTACCCCCACTGAATGGTCTGAAGTGTCAGTTGGAAGAGCAAGTAGAGACTTAGGCAGCATTTACACAAACACGGCCACCTCTGCTATGTTTGTGGTTCGTGAATGCCTCATTCAGTTCTTTGAACCATATGACAGAGAGTTTTGTGGACTAGCCCCATAGTGCCTCTTGTAAAGTTTGCATAATGAGTGCTGCCTGAGGAATGAAGCGATGGTAGAAATTGACCATGCCTAAGAATACCTGGAAGGTGCATATGGTGTAGGTGGTGGGAAGTCAGTAACAGCAGAAACATTGTAAGGAAAGGAATTGCACCATTCTTTGAAATGTGATGTCCTAGGAAGTCTATAATGGGCATCCCAAACTGGCACTTAATTGGATTAATAAGCAGGGCATGCAGGCTAAGTTACTCAAACAAGGATTGGAGATGAGCGAGATGTTCAACCCTGGAATAGCTGGAAATCAAAATGTCATCCAGGTATTCAAAACGGAAATCTAAATCAATGATCACTTTACATTTGGGCCATCAACCACTGGAATTTCTACACTGAGCTTTTAAATCCAAACTATGTGCACAGGAGTTCAAATAATCATAAGGGGTTTATGACTGTCGTTTTGGAAACATCCACCGGGTGCAGAGATACTTGGCTACGAAAGAGGTCCACCTTTTAAAAAATAATTTTCCTGGACAGCTGTGCTGAGAAATCCTGTATGTGTGGAACCAGGTAGTCATCTGGGACTATTCCGTCATTCAAGCAGTGGTAGTCACCATAAGGCCGGAAACCTCCATTTGCTTTGGGCACCATATGGAGGGGTAGCACTCATTGCTGTTTGATGGTTACACAATTCTGAGCCATTCTGTGTCAAGAAACTCAGTGTTTGCAATAGCTAGCTGGTGGAGCCAGCACTATTGGCGGAAACAGTGGTTGAGATGTAGCGTTCAACGCTATGCTTAATTTCTGTTGGGGAAAAACTGGATTTGCACAGCTGGGGGAAGTTGTTGAGTTAGCAGGCAAACTTGCAAGTCGCAGCCATCATGTTGTGCAAGGGTGGTGACTCTGCTGAGTGTGCAAGGCAGAGTGGCCAAGTGCTTTGCATCAATAAGGCAACGGTTCTTAACATCAACCTACAATCCTTTTGCACACAGGAAGTTCACATGCAGCACAGGAAAGTCCAAACAAAATATTATCCACTGAAAGATAAGATGGTGCTCCGTGGGTAGGGATTTCAGTGACATTAGCAGCCTCCAGTATGGGCTCCTCTCTCCCCGAAGTCACATCAATAGACAATACAGGTAATACACTGACTTGCGCACCAGTTTAACACAAAAACTACACCCAGACTGTGCATCTGTAATTAAAAGCAGTTGGCCTGCTGGGTCATATGAGATAGTGTTTACTGTCCCAGGTGGGCTGAACTTACAAAGTAGATGGCTTTTCTTTGCTTTCTCATAAAATCAGGCATGGTAAAAAATAGGCTTGAAGTCAGGATCAAGGCTGGAGGAGGAAGAGCAGCACAAGTAGTGGACTGTCTAATAGGACTGATGAGGGATGCAAGAGACAGATATGTCTGTGAAGCAGAGATCAGGCTGTCGGCCATATTGGCCAACTCCTAGGAAGTCAACAACAGATACACATCGACAAGGGTACTTTGCAGTTGTTCCAGCACCTGTTGCAGAAATAGTTCTCTAAATATAGAAATGGTCTTGTAGCTGTCTAACAAAGCTAATGGATGGTCAATCAGTGCGCAGGCCATTTAAAGTTACATTCATGTTTGTGTCTGGGGGATTTTGAAGCAGAGTTACCACCCTGGAAACTGTGGAGTCACCAAGTGCTGCAACAACGTAGTAGCATTTTTTGTCATCTGCTGCAATGTCCTACAATTCAAACTGTGCTTGTTGTTCCCAAACTCCGGCATCTTTAATGCCACCACATTGGTAGTATATCTAGTGTAATTTTGGAATCGTTTGAGATCATCAGGGTAACCACTGTAGTGCTCTGTGAGAGAAGAAAATATGTCTGTCAACATTTCTTGAAGCAGGGGAAAAAGTACTGAACTTTATTTAATGCAATACTCTTAAATTACAACTGTTACACCTCTGACCTCTTCACCCTATTTTCTTCCACATTGCAGAGCATGTGAATTGTCTTCTTGCAGTGGAGCAGCACCTCCAGCCACTGCACTCATTTCTGTGGCCCCTCCAGTTTTGCCTGCTTGCTGAATGTCAGCACAATCAAACATGCAAATATTTCAATATTCAACTGTCAGTCCTGTTCCCTTTTTGTAGTTTATAAGAGCAAATGCTGCTATATCCTGTTCTCCAGAAAATGAATATATTTCCGAAAAACAAATTTTCTTTCTTGTTCTCTCTTCATTCTCCTTTTTCCTCTCCTTCTAAGCATCTACCCCTAGGCATGGACCTCTCGATACTAATTTTCTTCACCATGTCAAACTTTTGAAGTACAGATGTTTCAAAATGTTTCAAGGAGTGTTAAAAATTCACACATAATGTGATCTTTAGGCAGCGGGCACAATGACATCTCTAAACATCCCCACAATCAAAATTTTATTTGGTCAACTGCACAGTCGATGATCTTCATTGGCTCAAAGGTAAAAGTGGTGCCTCCCTTCTCAGTCAGCACAGTACCGACACGAGTTTGAGTCTTCCAGCTCCTGTAGGTGTTATTCACCCATGGAGTGCTGTTCAAACAATGGAAGTTGCTAATGACATACATTTTTGTAAGTTAACTAATACTTCTTAGAGATAACATAAAAAACATTCATGCAGGACACCTTATTCTTTGTTGTGTAATCATGTCCCCAAGGAATTTACATCCAAGTGATGAACACATGTTGCGTAAGGCAGCTTGTGTATTGTAATAATCCACTTCCAGCGGAATTTGGTTTACTTTCTTTTTGTATAACATTCTTCACTGAGTGCAGTCAGACAGAAATATGACAAATTATCTGGTAAAAATGTAAGTTTAAATATTACAATTTGATAAAAACAGAATTAGCACACAAACAGCTACAAATCTGATAAAAAACAGAATACAAAGTAGGGCAGCACAGTGACACAGAGTTTGCATGTTCTCCCCATGTCTGTGTGGGTTTCCTCCCACAGTCCAAAGACATGCAGGTTAGGTGCATTGGCGATCCTAAATTGTCCCTAGTGTGTGCTTGGCGTGTGGGTGTATGTGTGGGTGCGTGTGCCCTGCCCGGGAATTTGTTCCTGCCTTGTGCCCTGTGTTGGCTGGGATTGGCTCCAGCAGACCCCCCGTGACCCTGTGTTAGGATATAGCGGGTTGGATAATGACTGACTGACGGACAGAATACAAAGTAGAAACATATTGCCATACATGGAAGCCAGCATTATGGCCAGTTGATCTATTCTAACCCATTACAATCATATCAGAGAGAAAGAGGCTAAGAGACACTTCACGTTAGAGTTTACAAAGCTGATATGATTATAACAACAATATACACATGACACCCTTCAGTAAGTGTTTGTTAGTATTCAGTCAGTCAGTCATTATCCAACCCGCTATATCCTAACACAGGGTCACGGGGGTCTGCTGGAGCCAAATACTGATCTGATATGTATAGTCAATTTCCAAATGTAAAGTAATAAAAAGCATGTGCTACATAACTGATTGCAATAGTATTTCAAACGGAATCGGTGCTATTGACAACCTTTCTGCAATTTGTTGGAGTTTCTGGGCTTATGCATTAATGAACAAAAAGGGGAGTAGCGCTTCTGCTGATGTCACTGTGGCAGTGTAAAGATGCTTTGCTGATTCATACAGAGATGGATAATGAAGAACCATTTAACTACTGGCAAGAAGGTGCAGCTGGATGAACGTATCTGGACTCCATGCTTAAAAAAACATATGACTTTGCCAGGAACATCCATTCCTTGTGAATGTATCTTGTCAAAGGCTAGAGTAATTCATTTATGAAAATAGAATTTATGAAAGATTGTGCTGTTTTCCTTTCTGTAATCCTAACCTACCTTCCAGTTACACATTCCCAGTCACTAACACATTTAGCATTTACTCTGCCACTTACCACATATGTTTCCCAAAGCAGGCACTTGCTGTCCCTTGTTACTGATAGTCACCACCATGACTTTCATTCAACGTATTATCATCCTTTCTGTCACACATATAAAACAAAACACATATTTTCTTAACATATATGTTTATTTATAATAATATTAGTAAACTGGTAATAATAATAAATGAAAGACAAGACAGCTGTATTTATGAGAAGTCTCTGGGCGTCAGGGTGAGTAACTATCTTGTTTCACATTATTAGAGCTCTTGCTTGCAGCCTCTCAGTCTATTATAGCCACATTGATACACATTACATTTTTTCATTGTGACTAAATGCAATGTAAAATACTGATGATGTACATATTTTTAAGTATAATAAATCTACTGCATATTGAAACATTCCATTGTCAAATGTAAATCTATAAAGAATAATTTTTTTGACAAATGATGAAGTCATTCACTACTATGAGTTTTCTTACTTTTTTATTTATTCCCACCAAACTTTATAAATCTACAGAAGCAATGAACATCAGTAATTTGTTTAAAAATAATTTAAATGAAAATAAAAACAGTGTGAAAATGTACTAGTTAACAAAGTTAGTGGCACTTGCCTTTAGTAAAGTTTAAAAAAAGCTCATGAGGTGCGATGCATAGTGCACTGTAAATTGTATGCATTATTTACATTGTGACAAAACCCTGAAAAAAAAGAACAAAAAAAATGTATAGCACATTCCTCACAAATTCAAAAACTCCTTGATTTTTGACCTTTTACTTAACTGTCAGTGGCAAAAAATTAAGTAATTTAAAGCAAGTGATAAGTCTGTAGCAGTCAATTCATTAAAAGTCACCTTTTAAATATTTATGTATAGAGAGAAAATCTCATTGAAACAAAAGTTGTGAGTAGTGATTAAGGGACTCAAGAAAAGTGATGAATAATACATATAACCTGAGGAATTATAACACATAATAATGGGAAAAGTTTGATACTTTTTTAAAATGGACACCATAAATGTAGGCACTTATATGCATTTCAGGACAAAGTCTATACTGAGTTAAGAATAAGTTCTATGTTAAACTAAACAGCACCTGAAACATGCTTAACAATAAACAGTCAAATAACTTGGCACAAGTATTGTCTAACAGCACTAACAATAAAGGTTCACAATGTCATACTGGATGTTTGGAAACAGATGATTGCATTAAACTATTTGTAGCACTTTGTCCTAAAAGGGAAATGGTATTCATGACACTCAGAAAAGAAAATGCAGAATTAAACTTGTTGGACAGTAGTTCATGTTATATTCTTCTAAAATATACAGTTAGTAAGACGTTGAACTTTTGATCAGAGATTTTTCAACACCAGTGCTTCCAAAAACACAAATATTAAGTTTGATATATTTTTCAGTGACACACAATATTTTTTTGGTAATTTTACTTTTTGACTTTAGGTATCATACCAGTGAAATCCCATCACAGCTGCAATAACAATCACGAATCATCAGCGACTATCTGGAACATTGTCTTAGTCCATCACTGAACTATATAGACCAAGTGTGTAATTAATACAAATTAAAAAAATATCATAAGAGGGATGGATATCCAATGTTTAGTAACCTTGAAACAATTTACAGCGTGATGGCTTTGAGTGTGTTAATGTTTCAGGGAGGCTCATTCTGTGTATCAATACTCAGTTGGCCTTTCAAATCATAGTTCTTATGCAACTCTGACTTTGTTTCATTTTAACTGTGCATGTTATCTCTTAAGGTTTGCAGTGTTATTTCAGGGGGCATTCCCACTGTGTACGTCACCTCAGTGTTTCAGAAATTCAGGATTGTGAATCTCATTTATTGAGTTTCATTTAAACTGCACATGTCATCCTAGTGTTTCAAACCGTAACTTCACATTTCATTTGATCTGCTCATGTCAACACCAGGTTTTAAAATCAAAAAGTTTTCAGGCGAAACAAATCATTGTGGATCCCTAGTAAATTTCAAAAGACTGTGCTAGAGATTACTTAGTGTTCAGAAATAAAACAACAGATTATACAATATTACAAATGCTAACTGGAAGAATACATAATGCAACAAAAAAAAAGCTTTAGAGATACAAATCATGACACCTCATTCACCATAATACACAATCACTTTTTTTAAATATTCCCCTTTTGCAACTTATTATTACTGTTATTTTCTTTATTAAAATATAGATATTTAAAAAGTAAATGTGCGTATTGTTTCACATATAAAAAAAGCTAAAGATGTTTCAAGATGGCCGACCGTGAGCTAAAATGTGACGCAGAAGAACTGAAATCTCTTGAGATATAGATCCAAATGAAATAATCTCAGGGAAAAGAAAGCTCAACTTTTGGTGACTTCATCAGTGTCTGGACTGAATTGGCTACTTCATATCTGCTACTTTAATTGGCTGTGAGACACTATGTGTCAGATCCACTACCTATTGTATATAGACTGGAGGAAGCCTATAGTCAACTCCTGGCCCTAAACACCTGAATGAGAGGAAAAACATCAACAACTGGGATCTTTTTTGGGAGTTACTGATCTTTAGACATGATGACCAGTATCTGAAGATGTTCAGCGCTTGGGTCCTCTCTGACAGTATCTCAAAGATAATTTGCAGTTCTTGATTACCCAATGTTAAATATAAACCTATATTAGAATATGATAATTCTGCAGTGGCTTCACTTTTAGATGTTCACTATGTTAGCACTATAATAACAGATCACAGTTTAACTAAAAAGTATGGACAAAGTGGTATAAAGGTTCATTGTCCTAAAACTACAGCTGTTCTATGCCAAGACCTTAAATGTGACTTTACTAAATAGTAAAACTTTAACCATAAGAGTTTTTACTGTAAAAATCTTATCAGTAATAACAGTTTAAAATAGGTTTTCTTACATTGATTGAAACGTGGCTCAAAAATGAAGGCACTGCAGTGTTAATTGAAACAGTACTTATGAATTAAAATGTTGCTCATTTTGTTCATCAAGGTGAGAAAGGTGGCAATTTAGACAGCATTTTCTCAAGCCAATTAAACCGTTTAGAAAAGTTTTGGTACTTTTGTGTCTTTCGATTATCTTGCTGTAGTTATTCAATGAGTGTTGCAGTCTTTCGTACTGACCATTTAATTGAGGAATTCTCTGACTTAATATCTGTAATAATAACAAATTATAACAAATTCCGAATTGTAGATGATTTCCATTTTAATGTGGATAGCCAATGTTATTCTAAGACAAGAGAATGTATTAACTTGCTGCACTCAAAACTAGCATGTTAGCCAGCCTACAGACAAGGGAAGACACATGCATTTACACATGTATTTAGTAATTTCAAAAGGACTAAAGTTGACATGAAGCAGGTTGTAGATATTGGTATATCTTACCATGTCTGCATTTTATTTGACGCAGAAATACTGGTAACTAGAACTAAAGAATGGTGTATTGTTAAAAATGTTATTTTGATGCCTCGGCAGCATCTAGATTTGCTAATATTCTGAAAAAGCAGTACAAATTTAGTACTTACTGTAATACAGCCAGCAATGTAACCAGTAAGATGGAAGATCTGAATGCTACATTAACAGATGCAGCTGATATAATGGCCCTTGAAAAAATTGTTAAGAAAACCTCCTGCACTAAAATACCTGAACTTAACAAAAAATGCTACAGAGCTGAACATAAATTGAGGAAAACTAAATTAACAGTACACTATTAATTACTGAAGTCACTTATAACTGAATTTAACAAAGCAGTCCATCTTGAGAGGCAGTACTATTTCTATAAAATTTATGGTAGTAAGAGTTAAGAGTTTTATTCTCAACTGTTGAACATCTTCTAAATCAAGGTCAATAAACGGAATGCTTCCTGAAAATGTCTAGCAACACTTGTGAGGCTTTGGCAGAATTTTTAAACAATAAAATAATAATAATAAAAATAATTTTAAATGTGAAATAATGAATTACTCTAGTGTTAATTCTGCCTTAGGATTCTCTTTTTATTAAATTAATCTCCTTACTTCTAATATTTTTACCTGAACTCTGTGGAATAATTTCTCATCTGAAACCCTCCACCTGAGTCCTTGGTCAAGTGCCAACAGGCTTCTTCAAAGAAGTATCTAATCTGTGTCTTTCAAGATTGTCTAAAGAATGCAGTAGCTAACCACTTCTCAAGAGAAAATAATCTAGACTCTTTTGTCTTTGGCAACATTACACCTATTTTTAACCTGAATTTTATAAGTAGAATTCTAGAAAAAGCCATTTTTCAACAGTTAAATTATTTCTTAAATAAACAGTCTATTCTTGATAAATTACCATCAGGTTTTAGAAGAAATCATAGTACAGATGCACTGCACTGAATAAAGAAGTAAAATACTGCTGGGTTAATACAGACACAGGTCACATATCTGCTCTAGTTTTCCTAGACCAGAGTGCAGCATTTGACACCATAGACCAAATAATGCTTAAAAATCACCTTAGACAATGGGTGTGTCACTTGTGAAGATTTTCTCAAAACACAAGATAATCCACTACAGTTAGACAGATGATACATAACCTTACATATATATAACATCTGATGACCCTGACATGCTGGTCTCTTTGACACAATGTCTTTCTTTTATTTCTGAATGGATGAGTAGTGATGTTCTCAACCTAATTAAGGGTAAAATATATATATTAGTGGTTAGAAAAATGGAAATACTGAAGGTCTTTGAAATACACTTGATCACTTAGTATTAATTGCCAATGTGAAAGTAAAGTATTTGGGTGTAATCATGAACTCTTACCTAAACTTTAAATCACACATTAACTAGACTACTAGGACTGCATTTTTCAATTTAAGGAATATTGTAAAAGATAGGCCTCTTATGACACTGCAAGATGTTTGGAAATGTTTGTTTTTAGTCTACTAGATTACTGTAGTGCACTACTAACTTGACTATCCAAGAAAGATATCAATCTGTTGCAATTAATTCAGAATGCAGCAGCAAGAATCTTAACTGGATAAAGAAAATTTGACCGTATCTCACCATTTTTACCATTGTTACACTGGTTACCCATGTCCTTTACAACTGACTTTAAAATACTGTTATATAAAGCTTTAAACAATTTGTCTCCTTCCTATAGTCGGGAAGTCTGTCATCCTATACTTCAAGTCATAACCTAGATAAACCCTCATGGGGCATCCAGTAAATGTAGTCTTGATACAAACCTTAAATTAATTGATAACCAAAAAATAAGCTGTATAATTAGACCAAGGGATAAAACCAGACCCTCCACCAGGGGCATCTGTAATAGAAATTTACTTCAAATTAAAACAAAAAAATATATCACCAGTTCAGAAAGAACCATGCAGTTTTAAATGCTGTTTATTGAACATTCGCTCTCTTGGCACTAAAGCTGTTTTGGTAAATGATATTATATTAAGTATAAAATCTGATCTGTGTCTTCTCACTGAAACCTGGCTTAGTAAATATGACACTGTTCCCCTAGCTGAGGCGTCACCAGATGGATACTCGTTCCTTCAAAGTCTAGAGATTCTGGTTGAGGAGGAGGCCTTGGAATAATTCATTGTAACAAAATGCAAATCACTTCTAAAAATTTAGGCAACTTTACATCCTTTCAGGCATTCATTTTAAATATGAAAACAGATTCCAACACAATTATAGTGCTAGTCTACAGACCTCCAGGGCCATATTCATTGTTCATGACTGAATTTAGCAACCTTTTATCTGATTTGGCTATAAATTATGATCACGTTGTACTGATGGGGGATTTTAATGTACACATTGATGTGGAAACTGACACTTTTAGCAAATGTTTTACTTATTTGTTAAATTCAGTAGGATTTTGTCAGATTGTCAAAGGTCCAACTCATAATCATAACCACACATTAGATTTAATTATAACTTACAAAGTTGAAATTCAAAATTTAAATATTGCTCCATTAAATGAAGTTATTTCCGATCACTTCTTAATTACATTTGATTTAGTCCTGCCCTTGCCAACGCAGTCACAGATTAAAACAAAGACATCTAGATTGTAATTCTGTTTCAAAATTTATAGATACCTTGAGTAAGTCGAGTGTAATTGTGGAAAACCATTTAGATCAGTTAGCATCAAATTTAAACGTGGAATACAACTTAGAACAACTAACATCACATTATAATGTGACCTTGAGTGATGCTCTGGACACAGTGGCTCCCCTTAAAACAAAAGTGATCAAAGCACATAGAAACTCTCCCTGGTTTAATGAAAACACTCGTGCTCTTAAATTAGAGTGTAGAAAACTGGAGCACAGATGGAGAACAACAAAGCTACATGTCTTTCAAATTGCATGGACAGAGAGTGTTAATAAATATAAAAAAGCCCTCTTTAAAGCTCGCTCAGAATACTATTCTACATTAATAGATAGCAATAATAAAAATCCTCAGGTACTGTTTAGTACAGTGGCTAAATTAACAAATGGGAATTTAGATCAACAGTGCAAAATACCAACAGATATTAGCAGTACAGACTTTATGAACTTCTTCAATGAGAAAATTAAAAATATAAGATCCCAGATCTCTGCATCACAATACAAACCACATACTAGCTTAGCAGACCCTGTCTCACATTGCATTCAGCACTTTAATGATTTTAATCATTGACGCCTATTCTAACCATTATCAATAGTTCATTACTGCATGGCACAGTATCTGATGCACTAAAAGTGTCAGTCATTAAACCATTACTTAAAAAGTCAGACCTAGACCCACACATACTAAATAATTATAGGCCTATTTCAAATTTACTGTTTCTCTCTAAAATACTAGAAAAAGTAGTTGCCAGTCAGCTTCAGTCACACCTTACGCATTACAATTTATTTGAGAAATTCCAGTCTGGTTTTCGCACTGGTCATAGTACAGAAACGGCACTAACACGGGTTGTAAATGACATTCTGATATCCTCTGATGAAGGAAATTCCACTGTAATTATGTTGTTAGACTTAAGTGCAGCATTTGACACAATTGACCATTCTATTTTACTGCACAGGCTAGAAAACGATGTTGGGCTTACAGGCCCCGTGCTCGCTTGGTTTAGTTCTTATTTATCAAATCGATTCCAATATGTACAGAAATGTGCTGACAGTACTCCATAATTATACACAGAAGTTCAATATGGTGTCCCGCAGGGCTCAGTACTGGGACCTTTACTGTTTTTACTTTACATGCTTCCACTGGGATCTCTCATTAGGAAACATAGTGTTAATTTTCACTCGTATGCAGATGACACCCAGTTATACCTTTCATTTAAATCAAATGAAGTTTCTCCGATGTTATCTTTAATTAGTTGTGTTAGCGAATTAAAGGAGTGGATGAATGATAACTACTTGTCTTTAAATACAGATAAAACAGAGATGTTAATTGTTGGAGGGAATGACGCGGATCACAACAATATTTTGTCATCATTTAACTCAGTTGGAATCCCAATTAATTTTGCTGAATCAGCCCGCAATCTAGGAGTTATCTTTGATTCTAGCAAGTCATTTAAAGCACATATTACAAAGTTGTCCAAAACATGTTTCTTCCATCTTAAAAATGTTAGGAAATTAAGGCGCTTTCTAAATAAACAGGATTCTGAGAAATTAATTCATGCATTTATCTCTAGTAGTATTGACTACTGCAATGCGGTGTTCACTGGCTGTTCAAACTGTTCTCTATACAGCCTCCAGTTAATCCAAAATGCGGCTGCAAGAATTATTACAAGAACAAGAAAATATGAACACATAACTCCAGTTCTTGAATCCTTACACTGGCTCCCAGTTAAGTTTAGGGCAGATTTCAAAATCCTCCTTTTAACATATAAAGCATTAAATGGCCAAGGTCCGACTTACTTGTCTGAACTTATCATGACTTACAAACCTGAGCGCACATTAAGATCTCAAGATGCCGGTCTGCTTATGATTCCAAGGATTAATAAAATAACAGTGGGAGGTTGAGCTTTTAGTTACAGGGCCCATAAACTGTGGAATGGTCTTCCCGCTTCTATAAGAGATGCCCCTTCAGTCTCAGCCTTTAAATCCCAGCTGAAGACTCACTACTTCAGTTTAGTATATCCTGACTAGAGCTGCTGATTAACTGTACAGACTGCATCTCTGTTGTTAGTCATTAGCACTAAAACATAAATAACATGATAGTTATAATTGAATACTAACCCTCACCTATTCTGTTTCTGTTCTCGGTACTCAAATGTGGCAATTGGTGCCACGACCCACCTGCCAAGTTGTTTGCCTGCCTATGGTAAAGTCATCCTTGATGGAGGATCGCAGGAATCATGGGAAAGAGGGGTCCTTTCATCGGATTGGCTGGCCCAGCACTGTTTTAGCCGTGGAATTTCCAAATGGGGGAGGCAGCTTGATGGATGAGGTTTCCAGGACTCTAAAAATATCCAAATCTTATTATGTGATTTCATCTACTGTTAAATTCTGCTCCGTACTTCTAAAATTTTTATTTTTATGCTGTATTAAGGATTTGTTCTGTTCTGTGTATTATATTGTATTGACCCCCTTCTTTTGACACCCACTGCACGCCCAACCTACCTGGAAAGGGGTCTCTATTTGAACTGCCTTTCCCAAGGTTTCTTCCATTTTTTCCCTACAAGGTTTTTTTGGGAGTTTTTCCTTGTCTTCTCAGAGAGTCAAGGCTGGGGGGCTGTCAAGAGGCAGGGCCTGTTAAAGCCCATTGCAGCACTTCCTGTGTGATTTTGGGCTATACAAAAATAAATTGTATTGTATTGTATTGTATATTTTAATAGTGATCTGCTAATTATTCCAAGAGCTAAGCATAAAAGAAGTGGTGAGGTGGCTTATTGTTATTATGCACCACAAATCTGGAATAATTTACCAATAGAAATATACCAGTTCTTCTGGTATATGGAGTTCTTCTTCTCAGAGGACCGGCTCGCCATCTTTGGTGAACTGCGACCTGCCTGTATTAATTTGTCGGGAGATCAATCAGTTATTTCCTGGCCCTCCTTACCTTTTTGTGGGGTGAACGGCTCTTCGCTCACCTCCACCTTCCCTTTCGGAAAGACCAAGTCTGTTGTTTTCAGGGCACAGCCGTAAGCAGTAGGATGCGGACCTCCTCCTTCCCACAATGTTTTGGGTTGGGTCACGTGTCCCTCGACGGCACCCGACATGCAGAAGTCCTCTCTTTTTCTCATCGGCTTGACCGAGAGTGCACCACCATCTTCAGGAGTTTCTCCTGCCTCCCGCAGAGCCTCCAGATGATCTTCTCCGAGGTATGTGCACAGGACAAAATTAGATGTTTTAAATATATGATCGATTAGATCGCTGGCACAGGCCTTGTTGTAGTTATCCTCCTCCTCCGGAGGCCTCTCTCGATCTGTGCAGCCGCTCTGTAACTCATTCCGAGTGTCGGCCATGATGAGTGGGGCTCTTCCGCTGGTGCTGCCGCTCTGCTTCAGCTTCTTTTTCCCCATGACAGACTTGGTGAACGTGGGTTCAGGCGAATGTTCTGCATGTCTGAACACTGTCCTCTTGGGGTTCTCTGTCCACAGAATTAGTTTTTTCAGGTCCTCTGCCAAACCAACGGCCAGAGAATCCTGACGACTATGCCACTGTGACAGATAGGGGGCGCTCTCGTCCCCTTGAACCCTCAGATCACACGCCAGACACCAGATTAAAGTCTAATTCTTGACTTTTTTTGAACAATACTGTGCACAAAGCACCCTCCACTCCACTATACTCATAAATTATACAATAAATCCACAATAATCAGTCCTCCATTCCCAGACGCATTGTCCATCTGCCACCCGACTCAGCTTCACTGTCCATGATGCCCTGCTGGAATTCGGGGCAACTCCATGCTGCAGGAAGGGCTCCTTCTGGCAGCCTGGGGGTATTGGCCGGGATGACTGGCCGGCCATATACCACACTGTGTAATTTTTCAAATATTGTGGTAACTGGACACTTTTACAAATATTGGTTGTGTGGCTTGCTCATCCAATCCTGACCTATTGGATATCGGAGTTTAACTAACTGCCTTTTCTGGAGATTCACATTGAATTTGTGATGTTTCTGCAGTTGGTTAGAAGTCTGACTCACTTTTTAGCAGTACCTATTGGCTTGAGATACATGGTAGGGCTTGCTTCATCAAATTTAGGTTTCGTTATGAAGAATTTGATATTTGTGTTTTGATTTACCATTAAAGGTGGGTTTTACTAGAATTTTCACTAGAACAGAATTTAGTGTAGCACAGATGCAACAAACTCAAGTTAGTCCAAAACTTTGAAAGCAAGTTCTATCCCATTCTTCAATGATGCTTACAGCCTCTGAGATCAAAGTATCTGAATAGTAAAAATAATGTCAATGAGTTAAACAAAATGGTATAGTTGAGTTGCAGAGACACAGCATAGTGAAAGGCTAAAATTAATATGCTGTAACTCTATCAATGATTTCTTCCATTCCTCTTTGATCCTCTTCTTTGATGTTATACCTAAGCTTTTAACATCAAAATCTACCCAGCTGAGACCAAACTGTGGCCAACAAATAAACATTATTACAAAACGTTTTCTCTGCTCCTGTACTCCTTTTAGTCATGTTTGTTTTTGAAAAGATTTTTTTCATCAAAGACTATCTGAATACTCTGATGTAATTGTGGCACTGCACTCTGGTCTCTTCCATTTTCAGGAGGTCTGTGTTCAGGTCCAGGACCATCAAAACCTTAATGAAAATGATGACTGATTTGTCTCCTTTAGTCAGGTGTGTTGTCTCTGAGAATGTTGTTAGGATTGCACAGTTCCTTCAGCTAATTCAACTGCACTGAAAATCACATTCTCATAGTTTTTGCTACACATTTCAGAGAGAGCTTTGTGATCCAGAGATGATAGAGTTGTTCTATCAAGTGCTGTTTGCTGATGGCACAGATTTTTAAGAGCCACACATGACTGCAAATTTGTCTGTAAAATATAACCAACTATGTAACATAGTTGTGAAACAAGATGCTTTGGCAATGGCAAGAGATATGATTCTACATTTTATTTAAACCATCATTCGCATCCAGTTGTAGTGAGTGGGCAAAACAGGAGAGATATTTAAAATTTGACCAAATGAATTCCTTTTTGCCTGAATTAAAATCCTTCCATAAGTGCTCATCTACTACATCATCTTCCTCTCTCTCACTTTTATCAGAACATTGTTGCAGTGGCATGTGAACCTTAAAAGCACAATTCATGTTTAAAGCATTGACTGCTATAATATAGCTTCTTTTCAGACAGATAAAATATTCTTCCACCGTCTCATTGGAGACACAAGGGATCACTCTCCACTGTGTCTGCCTGTAAAACATCTGGAGTTCAAGAGTTAAAATTCTTGTACATAGGAACCCCTTAATTTGGAGCACATATGTACAGTCACTCCAAAAAATAAGCATAGCCTGAAGTCAAACCATAAGTGTGCTATTACTGGCACAGATGATTGGGAATCCAGCTTCTCTGTAAGAGTTTGCTTGACCTTGCTTATCAACACAGGTGTGCATTTCTGTGTAATAGTTGTTCTTGAGTGTCTAAAATGCTTATTGCCAACAGCTGACTGAAGAAGACAACACCAAATTATTAGATCATAGATAATGGCTTCATTGATAACTTGTTGTCTGGGCTATTGAAGAGTGCGGACTTGCACAGTCTGTGCAAAGGATGCTATAGCTGGCTATGTAATATCTTTTGGTTATTCTGCTCTATACTCCAAAAATATGAAATGAAGAGAAAAACAATACATTTGTAAAAGTTTTCCTGATATGAGCAGAATATATTCCAGCCACTATTGTGTGTACCAGCACCCCAAACCCCAGATATAACTACACAAGGACAGGTCCAAGTTTTTTCAAAGGATATTTTTATTTTTAGACAGTACCTTTGACAGGCTTCTATTCCTCAGTGGTACACTATTCCATTCCATTACAGCCAATCCAATCATTTTATTTTATTTTCTCATCCACTCTTCCTAGGTGAGTGTTGTTCAGCTTCTCTCATGACTCCGACTCCCTGAGCTGAGTAGAGGGCTCTCTTTTAACTGCAAACCTGGGAGTACTTCTGGTGCTTAATCTATTGCCTCCTGGAAGCACTACCAGGTCAGAAAAGACCACAACAGTCCTTGTATTGTCACTATCTGAGTGCTGCCCCTGACAGTCCCCACAGAACTTCATAGGGCAGGATCATGGGAAAACAAGTCCCGTGCTGCCCATCAGACATCTATAATTGGACTTGCCAGGTATGATGCTGCCATCCAATGTACAGGAAGAGGTTGCGCCCATAGCAGGCAGTCATCCACTGTGGTCTCCTTCTCAGTTCCCAAATCCATCCCAGGTGTTGCTCATTACCTGTCAGGATGGCAACCCTGATGTAGCTCCTCTAATGTTCTTTCACATCTGGGTCCTGGCAGGGTAAGAATATATTGTCATTCCCTCCCTGACCTTCTGTTATCAAGGCATCCTTTCCAGGTAAGAGAGTGGATCCATACTGGTTGGGAAGCTGGTATATATATGATTCCACTTTGCCTTGACAAGACCAAGATCAAAAGCAGTTGAGTCCATGACAAGACCAAGCCCTTGAAAATGTGATCCTGAGATGAATCACAAGTACTACTACACTACTAAATGGATGTATTTATCTAAACCAGTCTATTTAAACTAATATACTGTAAATTAAATCAGTCTCGGACACACAGAAAAGTTTGGGGCAGCCACCAATATAATGTACCTGGTTGCAAAAGGTTTTAGTCATTGCACTGAAGTTCACAGTTTGAGTTCTCAGTCTGAACTGATTCATTAAGGAAAAATGGTGTCTTTATAGACCAGTTCCCGGAAATGATGTTATCTTGGATGCTGGGACCAGAAGTGATGTTTCAAGATGGCACTGTAACCGGTAGTGACGTCTTTCAGGGCACTGGAACCTTTGAAGAGAAATCTGGTAGGTTTTCCTGTACCTGGTCTGCAGAGAAAACAGAGGAAAGTTTAGTGCACCCAGCCACCCCCTGGCCTGGCGTGAAATTACCTTCTTTTGGTCCACTCAGCTTCCTCCTATTCACACGTGTGACAATACATTTTCAAACAAATTAATAAAAATCAGTCTATATATTACAATGGACCTGTACAGACCAATGTACACAAAGAGCGGCATTGAAAAATTGTGTGGATGAATACACTAGCTGTATATTTGCCCTCTAGGTAGGATTGTCCTGCAATTATTTGAGCTATCATCACTTTCATCTCTCTAAAGAGTACCCTAGTAACTAACCATTAAGAAACTTCAGATCTCTACTTTAAAAGATTTACAAGGGACAATGATGTTCACATTCAGTACAACATTAACTGCTGTAGCCGTGTGCTACTGCTAAGATATAGTTGTGATAAATATATCATTTACTGTATTTAATGTTAAAAAATAAATGAACTGCATTAAAGAAGCTAAACATGTGCATACATTTGTAGAATCATACTAATCTGGAAGTTCAGTTGTGGTTGAGTGGTTTTGATCAAGCTGCAGAAGCATATGCTCCTTTGTGGGGCTCAGAGCACAGTAGTAGACTGCAGAGTCACTTAATCGTATTGTATGTATTTTTAGATAGGTTGTTTTACTTGTAGTATTAAGAAAAACAGAGAAATGACCATCAGCAGTTGAATCTGCTGTCTTTCCACCCAGTGTGTATGTTTGAAGAATATATTGGATTTTCTCTTCAGCACTTTTGCGGTACCACTGAAGGTAAACATTTAAGCCAGTTGAAGAGAGTGTATAACTGCAATTTAGTGTAACCCTCTCTCCTTCTCTTCTTGTTAGTGATGGTGGCGTTTGACTTACAGAGATGTCATCTTTTCCACTGATGCCTGTAAAAATACATAAACAAAAATGCAATAAATGATGTTCTTTGTTTTAACTTTTAGCAATAGTACAGCAAATATACAGTATGTCCAATGAGAGCTTCAGATTTTGCAAGATTAGGCAAAATAGATTTTTACCAAATGAGACAGTTAATTAAAATTGCAGAATATGTTTTATTTGGAGAAGTCTTTAAATATTTACTTCAAAGTACCTTGAATTGCAAAAAAAAGGTAGAGAAATAAACTCTCACAAAACACCATGTTTTTCAGAATGTTTTACCTTAAAAATGAGCTTCTAGTTTCAGTTCTTCATTGTTTATAACTTTAATGAGCTTATATTTTTCATCATGATTCCCAACCCACCTGTTTTCTACCAAATTGTGTTATACTGCCACTTCATGGTCAAAAGTAACATGACAAGAGCTTCCTGAGTGCTGTACATTCATCGCTTCTTCTATCTTCCTAACTTGATTATCTAGGACAGGCAGCGCCAGCCTAATATAGCACTCATTATATCATATTTTCTCTTGAAAAAATATAAAGATTAGTTTGTAAATATATAAATTGTTTCAGATATAATTTGGCTTAAATATATACTGATATACTGTGCATTGCTTGAGATACTGTGCATTGGCTTAGACATATGCATTGGTGTGAAAACATCTGTTCATACATATATATATAAATATATATATATATATATATATATATATATATATATATATATATATATATATATATATATA
>JANRMT010062806.1:4208964-4233001 GCA_026402145.1 Polypterus bichir lapradei
ATATATATATATATATATATATATATATATATATATATATATATATACACACATACAGTAGAACCTCTGATCACTTACAAATCGGGTTACAATCAAAACGTTTGCCAAAACTTTGCATCTGTTCACAACCACATGTTCTGGTGGTGAACAAAAATACTGGCGGCCAGTTTCCATTCTGGTTCGTAAAAGCCAATGATTTCCCATTCTCCATTTCCCCTTTTTTTTGTTTGCGTATACAAGGCCTAACAAAGCAGCTGATGTTGCAAAAGGAGTTAACAATGTTAACCAAGCAGAGGTCTGAAGTGCTGGAAGAGGTGGAAAAACTGTTGCTAATGTGGTTGAAGCAACTTGCAGGGGATAGTGTGAGTGAGGTGATCATATGCGAGAAAGCCAGGAAGATTCATTGCGATTTGCTGAAAAAAAATCCTTCTTCGAGTGGTGAAGGTGAGGAATTTAAAGCTAGTAGAGGATGGTTTGAAAAGTTTCACAAGAGAAGTGGCATTTAATTATTTTTCCTGTGCTTAAAACTCATAAAAAAGTGTTTACAGTGAGTGGTTCGTAAGGGTCTAGCGCGAACTCTTACAGTGTTAGTTTTCTCTGTTGTTCAAGGTTTTCTCAGTGTTATTCAATGTTTTTACACTTAGTTTACTATTACACTGTGCATTCTATGGTAAAATTAACTATTTTTGTGCTTAAAAAAATTTAAAAAATATATATTTACATACAGTTTGTACGGTCTGGAACGGATTCAAGTATTTACATACAATCTTATGGGGAAATTATGCTCGGGTCGTGACCAAATCGGGTCATTTCCAGAGATTTGGAAGGTATTACGATCGTGACCAGAGGTATATATATATATATATATATATACCAGGATTGAATGATTGCATTGATTTAAAAAGATTGTAGATAGTCTTCTAAATCATTCCCACAGCTGCATCAAATCTGTAAAATGCATACTCCCTGTCATCTGCATACAAAATTAGCACCAGACAGCAAAATTTCTTCAAAATATATATTAAAAGGTTGTAAAAAGTCTTTTAAGTCACTTTCATGTCTGCTGTGGTGTTCTGTCCCTTTCCATTGGAGGGGTCAATCATTTCCATGGATGGGCAAAGCAGAGCCGTGCCACAGAAATGTGTGTCCCCAGTCTGCTGCCTGCAAAATGAAAACTAGACAGCTAAAATTGTGCCAAGTCTATGTAAACTGATTGTAGGAAGTCTTTTGCATAATTTGCTACTACACTGTGCCCCTTATCCCTTCTGCTGTTGGGGCACTTATTTCCACGGCTGGAGCACAGCTGTAGAATGCATGCCTCCTATCTGCTACTTGAATAATGAATACTGGAATAACATAAAGTTGTTCAAAATGTATTTAAAAAGATTGAAGGAAGTCTTCTATATCACTTACTTGACTACTGTGCCTTTCTGTCCCATCCACTCAAAGGGATACTTATTTCCTCATTTGGGCCTTTACCATGGAAATGTGTTCCCCTGACTGCTGCTTACAAAATAGACACTAGACAGCTAAAATTGCTCAACAAGTATTTGAACAATTTTATTACACTTTCATGTCTACTGTGGTGCTCTGTTTCTTCCACTGGAGAGGACATTTATTTCATGGCTGGAAAATAAACATAGTAATCCACTTTCAGGCAATAAGTAAGCTCTTAAACATTTACACAGATAGTTGTTCCTGGGGATCAAAAAAGGAAAAATAATATTCACAGCAAAGGCCTTATTGTTGAACTCAAATTTCATCTCTGCCATTTTAGTGATTAAAACTGTTTAAATGAAATACTTTAAATTCTATCAAATGTTCAGTATGTCTTATCCACTGGCGGGGATACTTATTTCCATGGCTGGAGCAAAGCTGTAAAATTGTGTGTCCTGTGACTGCTTATTACAAAATGAACACTGGAGAGGTAAAATTAGGCAAAATTAAGTTTAAAAGATTATAGGTAGTCTTCATTATCATTTTCTTCATCACTATGCCACTGCATCCCATCCTTTGGGAGGGACACACATTTCCATGGCTGTAGCAGAGCCATAGGCTTGTGTGCACACTGTCTGCTGTTTACAAAATGAACCCTGGATTAGTAACATTGTCTAAAATCCATGTTAAAAGATCGTTGAAAGTTTTCTGTTACTTTCAAGTCTACTGTACCCCATTGTTCTCTCTAAATTAAGGGACACATATTTCTATAGCTGAGCATTCGCCTTGGAATTGTGTGTCCCCTGATTGGTATCAAAAATGCATTAAGCTTTGAAATATTATTTGTTGTCTAATGAAATGCACATTACTGTAATGAGAAGTCAATTAAGGAGCCCATGGATGAACAGCAACACAGATATTAAACATTTTGCTGAATCTGCTATGCTATTACATACTATGCAGTCTGTAGTTGCCATTGTTCAATATGAGCGCAATCACTGTGCCAATGAAAGTCAAAGATTATCCTGTATGATAGTGATGGGAAGAGGAAAGTGTGGAGATGTAAAGGAACTTCCCAAGATCCAAAGCATATCACCTCATCTGTTAAACATGTTGGTGTGGGGAGGTGGGGGTATTATGATTTGGGCATGTATGGCCGCCATAGGCACTGGCACACTTATACACTTATCTTCATTGATGATGGAACTGCTGATGGCAGTTGCACAATGTATTCAGAGGTGTATAGAAACATCACATTTGCTCAAGTTCCAGTAAATGCCTCTAAACTCAATGCCTCTAAACACTTCACACCTCTAAACACTTCATCCAAAAACAAGATAATAACAGCAAACATACCGCTAAGGCAAAACAGGGGTTTTTCAAATCTAAAAAATGGTAAATGTTGAATGGCCAAGGCAATCACTCAATTTAAATCCATTTGAGCTGGCCTTCCATATGCGGAAGAGAAAACTTAAGGGGACAAGCCTCCAAAATAAGCAGGAGCTGAAGATGGCTGCATTACAGGATTGGCAGAGCATCACTAGAAAAGATCCTCAGAACCTGGTATGAATCATAGACTCGAGAAGCCTTTGCAGGCAAGGAATATGCAACATAAATACTAAATATGATGACAGCTATTGATGATTCCAAAACGTTATGGTGCTCTGAAATAGGGTTGGGCATGTAGGAAAAATGTCATTTCTAAATGGTATGACTGAAATGAATGCAAATACCTTTAAATTAAATTCTGCAAAATGATTTTTTTTTTGTAATTTTAAAGAGTGGTGCAGAGGGATAAATCAAAGAAAAAAGTACCTTTTTCCAAAGATTTTGGCACGGTACAGTATAATGCATGCATTTTATCTCTCCAACCTGGCCCCTGAATGAATAGTCAGGAGACCTCAGCTGATATGATCTGGTACTTTTTGTTCTTTAATACATGTTTTTGTTTTTTACTATAACGTGCAAAACAAACTACGTAATTTTACATAGTGCTAGGAAAAAATACACATACGTCTTCAAATAGGCATTCAGAAAATAACAATAAATACCCAGGATACTTAGGCAGACAGGCACAGAACCGATACAGAAGCTGCGCGACTTTCAGCGGGGCGGGGATGAGAGCGAGCATGCAGGGGTCATGAAGTTTATCAAAACTGACAGCAGCTGCGTCGGTGTGACAGAAATTTCTAGTTTCTTTGTTGCACAGTGAGTCAAATACACAACAAAATTTGTAAAGAGCCTTTCAAACTGTGTTGGAACCTGAACGTAAAATACAAAGACAGAGTTCAGGAAAGAAGCTGTAATCCCTTGTTTGAGCACTCCTTGACTGGCTGCATTTAAAGTGTGCAGCGCTTAGGTGTAACGGAGACATGTACTTAAGACACGCCGCCCCAGGGGCCTGACATAAGCACAAAAGCCGAAATGTGCTTACGCACAGAAAAATCTAGATGCAGGAATCTGTGCATACTCCAACTTCCGTTCATCCACTACATAAATCCCGGTCAGCGTAAAAAGTAACACTTGTGCATGCGCCTTCTGTCCCGCCCCAACTCCTCCCAGAATTATGCCTCTATGGATATGCAAATCAATATAAATAGCCCTTAAGCTCAGCGTTCTGTGAAAAGACAATGGGAAAAACAAGAGGGAAAATGTAAGAATTTCAGTGAATACCAAGTGGAGGCAAGGAAAAACTTACAATTTGTTGGTTTAAACAATGGTATAATCAACAAAAGGAAGCTGTCACATATCCAAGTCACCGTGAATAGGCGAGTCGTAGCCCAACGTCTGTGTGTCGTATGAAAGCTTATTGGGGTACAGAGAAAAAAAATAGGCACACAGTGGGGAAAAAAGCAGGAAATGTCAACTTTAATCTTGAACTTTCCACTTTAATCACATAGTTTATTTTGTCATTAAAGTAGAACATCATAAACTTCATCTTAAAATTGATTCATTTACTAGTTTCTCAAATCCCATCGTAACTAAAGTAACACGTTAAATGCTTTGTTTTGTATTTGATCTTCTTTGTGCTCTGTGTGAATCACTATATGGTTCTTAAACCGGCTTTATCTTCTACTGACAGGACACAGAATCCATTACATTCGTGATATTACAGCTGTCTGAATAATTAAAATACTGAGATGTATACGTGGTATCTTTTTCATGATGATAGGAATGAAAGCATGTTATTAAACATGAGAACACGGTGGCGGTACTGTCTCTTTCAAACGTACTAAGCTCTAATTCCTGTCCTTACTTTTCTTTCTCCAAATACCCAAATGCCACACAATCAGCTAATTGAGCCATCTGTAAGCTTACAACGACGATTCTTCAAAACTTTTAAGGAACATTGAAATATCTCCGTAGTATGTGTTTAATTATTCTATCCATCTATCCTTCCAGCATACAGCAATCAATCAGGATACAGATAAGCCCGAATCTACGAGGAGACGCACTGAATATGGTTTAGAATCATTTGCTTGTAACAGCTCATGAAATTTTTCCAGGCCGGTTTGTACCATCATTCACACACAAAATGGTAGTTTCTGGAATCTCAATACTCCAAACTCAGTCTTGTGGAGGAGAGCGACATACTTGAGAGAAATATCCAAATTTCCTACAGCTTCTGCACGTGACTGACGCAGCCGTACACTCTGGGGCATTTGCAAGGTGTGCTTTGCATCCACAGTGGAAACACGACCGATTCTTATTGGAAGTATTAGAAGTGCCAGAACTAGGCTGTACGCGGGCCTGGCCATTGCGGCGTAGTATAGATTACATTTGAATTGCATCAACTGAAGCTGGAAAAGAGGCCGCCAAGATCCCCACTTAGTTTTTAGCTGCTTCACCATTTTTTCAAGAGTGAGGTCATGTTCAAATAACTTGGACACGTGGACAGACTGACTTTTCTACCAACTGGTTCCGCAACATTTCGTCAGTTTTATCTTTAAAGTCGCAGGTAGATGCAAGATCTCATAACGCAGAAATATACTGAGCCACAGTTTCATCATGTCATTGGGCTTTACTATGAAATTTATGGTGTTCAATAACCACATTGCACTTGGGCAGAAAATGCGCCTTCAGCGCCACTACGGCCTCTACGTATGTGTTACTTGTACATGGCAATGTATAGAAAGGTCTGTAACCTTCAGTGCCTAAACAGTGCAGAAGCAACGCTCGTTTCCTGGCTTCTGTACAGTTGTCTCCATTTGCCCCAATAACAAGCAAATAATTTTCAAATATTTTCATCCACGTATGAAACGGAATCGTGGGCACTCCTGGATAGGGAAGAAAAGCAACTGGTAGTGGAACAGTAGAAGCATCCATCATTGCTTAGAAATGTCCTTGTCGTCAATTTTGTTGTATTGATTAGTACACAAAGAAATCTCCAAATACCTTCTTCATTACAGAAAGACCTCTGTCATATAATCTCCTTCTGGGAACTCTCCTCCCATCCCTCTCCCAGTTCTATTTTTATCATATTTGTACAATGCCACCTACTTTCCAAATTAAATAACATTAATAACACAACATAACACTGACTGTTGGCGATGCACATGGCTGCTGTGTCCAAATCTGTTTTTCAACCCGCACATGCAATCCCAGATAAATTGATCCGGAATAATGCACGTTCACAACAAACCTTAAAAAGCCCTATGTGAGTCTAGCACTGAAGTTTCTATCCTCCTTGGACAACATTTTTTAAGAAAAACAGTGAGCAACAACTTATACTCTACTCCTGCAGGTGCAGAAACACAGCCAGACACGTATATTAAGGTTCCCTTTAATGCAGGCATATGAGGTGCAATACAGCAACTGCTGCCAAGAAAAGGATAAGGTTGTGAAGAGGAATTGCTGACAGAGTGAATGACCAAAACAGTGAATCACTGAAATTGAGGTTTACATTGTGTATTCAATGAGTATATTGTGTGTGCCCTTGACGATGTAACCTTGAATCTCAATATGAACTCAAGAACTGTATTTGGTGTGATACACATTAAGCGTTTTTCATGCATTGGTATTTGCTAGTAGTTATAGTTGTGTGAGAGCTGTTTGATATTATTTTGTCTGCACTGAAACATATTATACTAGTCTGCATATAATGCTGAAATCCCAGCTACAACCTCAGTGGAATTAAATGCACCTTGCAGCAAGTTAAAGTCAAATATAAAAATGTACTCCAAACAGGTAAATATTGAAATTTTAATTAGCTTTTCAGTTACAGCAATTGTTAAGAGAGGCAGATGTCATGTGTGACTGTTCATTATGCAGCCAACAGGAAGAAAGCGGAAGCCTGTAAAACAGGTGGTGGTTACCCACAGCTATCTTTCTTTCCAGCTGTGGAGTTGGCTCTCAGCCTCACCGTAACAGGCCATGTATAGAGGGCATCCCAAGTGTAGATTCTCTGAGCTACCTGTCAACACAGTCATCGTACAGATGGAAATGCATTCAGCAGTAGTGGGTGTCATTCTACTCTTACTTTTGCATAGGGCAACATTTCCAAGAAGCCACTGCCCTATTCACAAATACCGCTTGTGTTACACAATGATGATGCTGAGTCCCTCTTGGCCCAAGGGTAGGACAGCCCCATACCGTTATTGCACACAGTAGCAGAGTCATAATGACTCATTATACAGTTCCACATTGATATTTTCTTGTTGTCATTGTCCAAAATCCAACTGGTCATTGCATGTTCCTTGTGGAAGAGGCTCTGTCCACCTCCAGATTCCTGAGGATAATCAGTACACACTTTCATTAGTCTTCAAATTGCTTATTGTGTCTAGTGTAACACAATAAGAATATGTGTGCCATTTATGTTCTGGGAAGACAATATACTGTATGTGTGCAGCTGCCTCTTCAAAGCCTTGCACACTTTTCTGACCACCCTGCATACGGTCGCTTTGCCAATATGTTTAGAAACTCCACTGCAGAAAAGTTGCAGTTGGCAAAAAAAATATAGGGCGATGTATTGCATTTGTTTTGATGTCAGAGCAAAGCTGTGAATTGTCACATTGGAGATGTTAATCTGTACTAGATTAAGATGTATGGGGTTCTCTGTTGTGTACCGGTAAAGCTCATGAGGTGAGCTTCTGGGCATGGGAAAATGTCTCTTCAGGGTCTAATCACCCTCTCTCTCAAAGAGCTGCACTCAAAAATTGATTGGTTCTTCCAGGAAGGGGCACAAAATTTTCAATAATGATCAGACATTTCAAAGCCTTTTTCTGTTTCTTAACTACAAAATATCTATCTAAATATACAGCTGCCTGGATCAGTGTTTCAAACATGTCAGTTCCAAGTTTTGATTTCATGATTGAATTCTCTGCTTCTTAATTATTTAGGCTGCAAATAATGAATCCTTCACGTTAAATCTGCTCCATCGCAGGAAAACATTGGTTGGTCCAGTAACTAAGTTGGATTTAATCAATTCCTTCTTTCTGGAACACGCAAATCCTTAGCCCATTCCAAAAAGTAGGATCAGCATGTTATCCACATATTTAGCTTTATGGATTACGTAATTCTGGCTTAATGTGTTTCAGAATCACGGGTTTGGCTAATTCAAGATTTTCTGGAATGGTATTAGCCTGATGTCAGTGAATCCTGACTCGCTTTAACCAAATTTGTCACTTATCCTGCTTTATGGAACAGATCCCAGATTACTATTTCTCCCTGCATGCAACAAAACCTGATGTTGTGGAATGAAATCCCGCAACTAATACTGTGTGACCATGAGCAAGTCACTTCACCTGTCTGTACTCCAACTGGAAAAACAAAAGAATTGTAACCAGTTGTGTGTCAAATGTTGTAAGCCACTTTGGATAAAGGCATTAGCCAAATAAGTAAATAATAATACAATGCCTTGCATAAGAAACACTTTGTAGCACTGCCACATAAATTTATTTGCTGGTTTATCTTTTATCTCTTTATTACATTATAACCAATGTGAACCCTTTTTCCGTCTGAGCACATATAGAATATGGTGTAAGGCTTAAGATGGGCGGACTGGATATACTGTATGTCAATAGGCAGGACCTTTCTGAGGTATGGTTCTGTTGCCACAATTTCTGGGAGGGTGCCATGAAAACAGATGTGGATATATTGTTAAAAAAGAGGGAGAAAAGTCGGGAAGAAAAGAAGAAAAACAGAGCCCGAGCTTCATGGAAGAGGGGATAGACATGAGCTATTCAAAACCAGGAAAGAGAGTGTTTCATGTGGACCACCGAAGTCCTAAACAGTTTGGTGGTGGCCACCATGAAGAAAACCCAATATATTAAATGAAGTGAACTGGACACTTAAAAGGATCGATATCCGAGGGAGCTAATAATCTTTTATTCTGGGATAGCATGTCTGAAGAATGGGAAACATTGTAGGATATTTTATCGTATAAAGAGACAAGACTGAGTGGACATTGTGTAATATTTTGTGTCCATGTTTTTATTTTATTTGTATACTGTATGTGTTACAAAAAGGGGTGTGTGGTTTCAGAATCAACATGTGTGGGGAATTTGTGTGATTTGTATACAGGTCATGAATTACATTTTGATTCTCTGAACCATTTTTCTGGGTCATTTTTATATAATATCAATTTTATTACTTGATGTAATATTTTAGCGCAGCAGGAAAGGGTCCAAAGGCAGTTTGTTGTTAAGTAGTGTTGTGGTGGATGGTGCATCGGGAATGCAAGTGGCTTTCTGAATAGTGAGTTTTCTGTGGAGAAAATACAGTAATGAACATGATGGTAATATGTTTTAGTATGAAAAATATGCAGCATGTCACATTTTTCAAAAATTCAGTACATCTATGTGCTGATGTGAAAAAGAGGCATAAACAGAAGTCATTTTGTGGATTTTCAGATGATTATATGCATCATGCAGGTGTTGAAAAAACACAGGTAAAAATAGAAGTGTGAATCAGACTTTTACAGAGTAACATTTATTGTTTTCAACCACGAAAAAAAACTTTAAACTTACCCTCAAAACTGTTTTCAATAAGTTTTGGCTTTTGAAAAAATGCTAGTGGAACAAATTTTAGTGTCAGTTTTGTGAAACTTTATGCAAACCTTCTTCACTTATCAACAGAGCTTCTCACTTGTTTTACCTCTTCCTCTTAACACTGGCTTTACTGCAAGTAAACTCTCACCCCAAACTCCTCCCCTCACCATAAGTTTTGTTTGACTGTCTTGAACATGCCTGATTCATGTATTTCTACACTCTGAATCCATGAGTTAATCTGTCCTCAGTTTGATTATCACCAAAATCCTCTTCTTCTTTCAGCTGCTCCTGTTAGGGGTCACCACAGCAGATAATCTTTTTCCATCTCTTCCTGCCCTCTGCATCATGCTCTGTTATATCCATCATCTGCATGTCCTCTCTCACCACATCCATAAATCTTCTCTTAGACCTACCTCTTTTCCTTTTGCCTGACAGCGCTATCTTTAGCATCCTTTTCTCAATATACCCAGTATCTCTCCTCTGCACACGTCCAAGCCAACGCAATCTCCCTCTCTAGCCTTGTCTCCAAACCATCCTAACTGAGCTGACCCTCTAATGTACTCAATTCTAATCCTGTCCATCCTCGGTCACAACCAATGCAAATTTTAACATCTTTAACTTTGCCACCTCCAGCTCTGTCTCCTGTTTTTTGGTCAGTACCATCATCTCCACAACCCATATAACATAGCTGGTCTCACTATCATACTGTAGACCATCTCTTTCACTCTTGCTGATACCCATCTGTCACAAATTACTCCTGGCACTCTTCTCCACCCATTTCACCCTGCCTGAACCCTCTTTTTCACCACTCTTCCGCAATCCCCATTACTCCGTACTGTTGATCCCAAATATTTAAACTCATCCAACTTCACCAACTCTACTCCCTGCATCCTCACCTTTCCACTGACCTCCCCCTCATTCACACACACATATTCTGTATTGTTCCAACTGACCTTCATTCCTGTCTTCTCTAGAGCATATCTCCACCTCTCCAGGGTCTCTTCACCCTGCTCCCTACTGTTGCTACATATCACAATATCATCAAAAATCATCATAGTCCACAGAGACTCCTGTCTAATCTCATTTATTAACCTGTGCATCACCATTGCAAATAAGAAAGGGCTCAGGGCCAATCCCTGATGCAGTCCCACTTCCACATTGAATGCATCCATTACTTCTACCATAGACCTCACCATTTTCACACTTCCCTCTTACATACTTCTCTGCCACTCCTGAATTCCTCATATAATACCACAACTCCTCTCAAGGCACACTGTTATGTAGTTTTTCCTTCTGGCCTTCTATACTTCTCCATCAACACCCTCAGAGCAAATATCACATCTGTGGTGCTCTTTCCGGACATGAAAACATACTGGTGCTCACTGATCATCACCTCCCTTCTTAACCTAGCTTCCACTACTCTTTCTGCTATCTTAATGCAGTGGCTAATCAATTTTATCCCCCTGTAGAAGCTACAGGTCTGTACACCCCCCTTATTCTTAAAAATCAGTACCAATACACTTCTTCTCCCCTCCTCAGGCATCCTCTCACTTTCCAAGATTGCATTAAACAATCTGTTTAAAACTCTACTGCCATCTCTTCTAAACACCTCCATGCTTCCACGGGTATGTCATGTGGACCATTCTATTCTTCGTCCTCTTCATAGCTGTCCTTACTTCCTCCTTGCTAATCCGTTGCATTTACTATTTCACTATCACTACATCATCCAACCTCCTGCCACTCTCATTCTCTTAATTCATTAGCCTCTCATGGTACTCTTTCCATCTGCTCAACACACTCTCCTCACTTGTGAGTACGTTTTCATCTATCCTTTATTAGCCTAACCTGCTGCACATCTTTCCCAGCTCGGTCCCTCTGTTCTGCCAGTCAGTACAGGCCCTTTTCTCCCTCCTTAGTGTCCAGCCTCTCATAAAACTCATCATGTGCCTTTTCTTTAGCTCTTGCCACCTCTCTCTTCACCTTACGCCTTATCTTCTTGTACTCTTGTCTACTTTTGACGAAGCGAAATCTTTGGAGCAAAAGACGCACCCAAAGGTCTTCACCTGAAAGGCTCTAGGAGTCAGAGGATAGGAAAACAGAGTAATTAGCTTTATTGCAATAAAACAATAACACAGACTCAACCCAATTAGGCCAAATCGAGCTGAGACCCGACCAGTTCAAAAATCACAGTTTATATAATCATTTCTTATCATTCTGACCTTGCTCGAAGCACCTCATTCGCTGCTTTCCCCTGACTCTTTTTCTGCAGCTGGTCTAATTAACTTTTATTAGAACCACCAATATTTCTTATTTTCTGTCAATTATCTTTGTATTTCTGCCTCACTTATTTTTAGGTCGGCTGAGAGCCAGCAGGTGTTTCCCTTCTTTTATCCTTGAGCTGTCTTTATCTCATCATCCTCCCTTCCTGGTTCCTCTAGCTAGGTTAAATTGGTAGCTAGAGCTAAGCCTTAATTAAAAAAGAAATATGGCATGTGCCTTTATTTAACCATTTGTTTAGCAGGCCTGACTTGTATTAATATTTGCACTAAGGTTAATGCTTGTATATTTTTCTATATTTATTTATGCTAATACATGAATATACTAATTTTATTTTTTATACTTTCTGTGTCTCTCTCACTATCCCACTTCTTCACCATCCCCATCCTCTGTATACTCTACTGTACTTCCCCAGTCCCCCACCAGGTTTCCTTTTCCTCCTTCCTCTGTCCAGATCTCACGCCAAGCATCCTTCTTGCAGCCACCCTTACTACTTCTGCTGTAGTTGCTCAGCTATCTGGTAACACAGCCATGTCCATCCTTTTTGCAAAATCCAATATCATCTGACCTTCTTAATTCCTCTCCTTGACACCATACCTACCCATCACATTCTCTGTTCCCTTCACCAACATGTCCATTGAAATCCACTCCAATCACCACTCTTTCTCCCTTGGGTACACTGTCCATTACTTCATCCAACTCACTCCAGAATTTTTCTTTCTCATCTATCACACACCCTATTTGCGAGGCATATGCATTAACAACATTCACCATCCCACCTTCAAAATCATAACTCTGCCTGACACTCTTATCACCTCCAAAACACTCTTGGTATACTATTCCTTCAGGATAACACTTACCCTATTTCTCCTCCCATCCACACCATGATAGAACAATTTGAATCCACCTCGGATCCACCTGGCCTTAATCCCCTTCCATTTAGTCTCTTGCACACACAATATAGCAACCTTCCTTCTCTCCATCACATCGCCTAACTTTCCCCCATTACCAGTCATAGTGCCAACATTCAAAGTTCTTACCCTCAGTTCCACTCTCTTTACCTTCTTCCTATCCCCCTGCCCCTGCAGACGTCTCCCGCCACTTCTTCACCTTCTTTGGCCAACAGTAGCCCAATTTCCACCAGCACACGGTTGGCTAAGAGTACTGGTGGCAGCCATTATTAATCCGAGCTTCGACTGATCTGGTATGGAAATGTGTATTGTTGTCCACATATTGATCTGGCAAAATTTTACACCACATGCCTTTCCTGACGTAACCCTTCCCATTTATCTGGGCTTGGGACCATCAAGAAGAAATACACTGGTTTGTGCATCCCCTGTGGCTGGGCTGATTATCACCAAAATCTCATATTTCGATATTCTACATTCCAAACACCAACAGTATCTGTTGTACCAAAACTGCTCTCTTTATGAACTATAACAAAAATTGGAAACTTTAGTACCGATTGAGTTGGTTGCTAATGAATATTAAACAATCTGTGATCTGGCTGATTCTTCAATAGTTTGCAGCTGTGTGGTTGTAAACTTTCCAGAAAACTTAGTAGTGGAGTTGGTGGCAAACCCATCAGTAAGTGAGCAGGTCTAGTGTTGGCGTTTTGGTTCACTTGCCATTGGGGAATCACTGAAATTTTCAGAGCTGACATCCAACTCAGATCTGTTCATTTCCTTTTGTTTTGGTTGTGTTTCCCTTCAACGGGACCTATATAACTAGTAAAGGTGGTAAGTTACTAGTTGATAGCCTCCCGTAAATCTCAAATATTTTGAGTAGCTTTGACAGGTAAAATTAAAATTCTGTCTTATTTTCTAAATCTTGTTATGCAGACATACACCTTACAATAATTATCCATATATGCGTTTTTAAATAATTTTTAACTGTAAAATTAACTGTTATAGCGATACACTGGTAATTTTGCTTTGTATATTTATAGTTAATTGATATATTCATCAAGGGATATATATTTTAAAATGCATTTATTCAGTATAGACAAGTTTTCATTTAAAAAAATGCTAAATTTAAAATGCTAACCAGCTGAACAAGGTGTGCCAATCAACAAAACGGCTATCTATTGAGCTATATGAGCCCTATACTGGTGCTGCATCGCTATTGGACTGTGCCTCATTTATACAGTATATGGCTAAAACTAGCAATCAAAGTAAATGATGAGGGGAAGGGATCTTACAGAGACAGGTTAACACTAGAATCCATGACACCTATGGAAAAACTTGTAGTCCTGGGCTAATTCCTTCGCACCTCTCTATTAGCATCTGCTGTTTCAGTTTTCAGTATATGTTCAACATTTCTTGCCTCGCATTTCCTGTCATCTACATTTACATAGATTGTTTTAGACACGGAACACACATGAAATGCATGTGTTCTAAATAATGATATATTATTTTCCCTATGCAACTCCAGGCACCTCAGAACCGAGTTTTTATGTAGTCTTCAGTGATTGTAGTGTTAACCAGACACTGAAAAGAGTGGATGATATTTATATTGATTTGTCTATTAAAATATGCAAAATTCTGGCAGGAGTCAGAGTGGGACAGCAGGTACATGCACGTGCATTACTTTTCATGCTGATTGGGATTTATGGAACTGAAGTGCGAGGAAGTTGGCTTACACATGGTTTTGTGCATCTGAATTTTTATGTGTACACACATTTCCACTTTTGTCCATACACCATGTTTTAGTGGGAGTTCTAGGCACGCCGTTAAGCATGAGGCCCCTTGTGTTTTGAAATAATCTGGTATCTGTTCCTTCCCTCTGGACCAAGTTATGCCTCCTACTCCCTATAGTGGTGTCTGTCTGGGAAGCTGGGATAGATCCCAGCCCAGCTATGCATTTGGGTACTACTCCAATCAGCCTTCTTTGGTGCAGCCAATCTCTGCTTTCTAAACCATTTCCTTTGTTTGCCACTTCGTTCCAGTCCTTACATCATTTCCACCTTTAACCACTCCTTGGTTATTTGACTCCCTGTACAGCACCACCTCCCAGGTTCTCATCACCTTGAATTCTTCTTCTAGTGATCTGAGTGGGTGTTGCAGCTTGTTCTTATGAACATAGAGTGCAATGCTGCTCAGGCTCCTTGCTTCTAAGGTGAGACTGAACTTCTTCATCATCGTTTCCACTGTTGATCCTGGAACCTCATAATGTGAAATAGGATAATATGCATTAAAAAATGTTTCAGTAGCTATTTAGCATAAATTTACTTAACTGTGATACTTAAGTCAACAACCAAAACAAAACTGTGAATTTACAACTTTTTAATAGTATCAAAAAAGATAGTTTTACATAGTTTGTTATAATAATGGGATACTTTAATTACCCACATATTAACTAAGACAATCATGCAAATAGTGAGGACAGGAACATGAATTTAGAGATGTAATCAGTAACTGATTCTTAATTCAGTATGTTAAAACATCGACAACAGGAGAAGCCTAGCTAGATGAACCATTCTGTAATAGGATATAATTCCAGTAGTTGAGGTAACCTAACTTTTACAATCTGATTATCATAAAAGAACATATTTCATAGTATTTTGGCAAAGTACATATCAAAAATAAAAACTGTTTAATTTTAGTAAGGCAAATTTTCAGCATCTGTTAAAGTCTAGAATCAAAACAAGTTGGAAAAGATGAGCAATTATTGAGACAGTCAAGGAGCAGTATGTCTATAAGTGTTTTGCATACTATACAATGCAGTGCAAGTTCTGTAAATTTAGAAACCTTAACATATTTAATAAAAATTTAAAGCAGTTGCACAAGGATTTAGAAGAGTATTGTATGTGCATAATACATACAAGACAAATACCCAGGCATTAACTGTAAAGTGTAAGAGGACATGAGGGCAATAATTTAAGAAGAACAATAAGAATGGCAAATGACTGTTACAAAAGTAATTCAGTGAAAATACAAAAGTTGACACAAAAGATAACGCTAAACTAAAAGATACCCTAAAATCAGGAGAATTATTGCAGAAGTTGGTTGAATCACCTGAGGAAAAACTTCAGAGTGATGACGTATTAAGTGTTTTCACAAATTTATCAACAAATAATTTGAAGCAAATACCCTTTTTTAAATTTTCTGGCTTTGCTTTATGATTTGGTTATCATTTGGTTAGAAGTGGAAAAGTGTGCAAACTACAGAAGTTACATTTGGTTTCAAAATATTATGGGCTATGTCTTTTTCCAAGGTAGTTGTGCCAGAAATAATTTAAGCTTAAATAAAAGCTACTACCCTATGACTTGGAAGAAAATAAGAAGTTTTTTTTTGTGTTTTGTTTTATTTATTTATTTATTTTTATAGAATGTGAGCACAACTTTATTGGTTCTGATTGGTTTATTTATGATGCACTGGTGATGCCCAGAGGTGTTCTAGTGTTGTTGTGCTCAACACAGGTATATTCACTTTTCTTTATACCCTTTCTTATTTTTGAAATTTATATTTTAATCACTACTTCTTGATTACAATTTATAAATAGCAGGGTTCTCTAATTTATAATTTTGATATCAATACATCACGGTAGAGAGCCAGTAACATTTTTACCGCCACAAGCCTATTTTTGAAGTAAGTGAAATATACAGTAATACTTTGTATTTAACACAGATTACATAGTCTTTCATGTACCAACTGAGAGAGCAGAGAAAAAGGAACTTTAATTTGTAGTTATCACTCAAAGATAATAAAATATTCTAAAGTACAGGAATAGTACTGCATGTTCAACTAACAGGGAAAACATTAACAAATAAATTTTAAAGGACTCATGAAAAGTACCTCAAAAAACAAGGGCATTTTTTTGAAAAGTGAAACAATGTAATATATTGCATGGAATAAAATAAATACTTTAAATAAAGTGTATATTTAAGGCTCAGTTTCAAAGGACACAGATTACATTTTATATATTAAAGGTTGTGTACTTTGGGGATGGTGGAAGTAAACTTTATTGCTGTCTTGTAAAGGTGGATTTGACATTAACGTCTCAGCCTTTATACATTTGCTTTGATGTTTAATCATGAAGTCCTACAGGGAAATATCAAGGCTCAATCTGATGACTGAGACACATCAGAGGCTAGGCTGTTCAGTGAGACAATAACCCCAAACATAAAAATAAAAAAACTGCAGAGTGGCTTATATAGAACAAAATTATTATTTTAGCATGACCGAGGAAGTCCTGAACCAGAAAAAGAAATAAACTGAAACAGCTTTACAAAGAGGAGTGAGCCAGAACTGGCACAAACTCTGCACAGGCCTGATCAGCAGCCACATTGCAGTTTCATTGACGTTATTACTGTTAAAAGAGTTTATCCATGCTATTTAATCTACCTTTAACATATTTTCCCCATTGTTGCCTTTGAATATTTAAGCAATCTGTTTAATTTGGGACAGTTTACAATATAACATATGCAATTACTTTAATCAGACTGCATTTATTTATTAACATGTCATAGAACAGTGTTGTTGTGACCTACTTTTTGCTGGATTTACCAAGGGGAAACTCTGCACCACCTACCATTCTGTCAATTACACTCAATTTATGAAGACAAGAAAGTGTTAAGAAACACTGACAGATATGAAGATCAGGTCACATTTAAGCTGCCGTTCAATCAGAAATGTCAAAGCATTCATGAAGTTTTTCTCACAACTGCAAATAGAATAACTAAATATGACTGAGAATAAATCAGATTTTAAAAACATAGTGACATAAGAAAGAAGGTATAAACCTTTATTTTGTAATTGAATATTGAAAGGAATTGAACTACCCAAGAAGATATACACCGAGATTGCTATTCTATAAGTATTTTAAACCTGGGAGTGGTCCGTCTAGGCTTCTTTCAAGGTAATTGTGGCATTAGCCAAGTTCTGGGTTTAGAAGACTAGACACTGTTGCTTTCATGGCAGATATACAGTGTCTCATTGTTTTTGTCATTAGACCAGAAGACAAAAACATTTTTCAGTGGTTTTGGTTTTGAGGCAATAATCCCAGTAAACAATTCATTAAGTATAGAATGAAAGTGCATATCTTTGGAAACAATCCTTCCCCAACTATCTATGACCTTCAATGTGCTGCTCAAGATGAAAGGTGGGATTTTGGCACCAATAAAAAGCAATTTGTTGATAGGGACTTTTATGTCAATTATGGGTCAAAGTAATTGCCCACAGAGCTGCTGTCATTGACCTTTTGAGGAGAACAAATAAGAGGCAACTTTCAATGATCACTTCACTGCCATAAAGAACATTGATTTTAGTGTGAATAAGCTACCCATACACCACAGTCTTTGGGTCAGATGGACTCTGAGGGGGACCTTTTTATAAGTATCCCCTGAAAACAAACCTTTCACAAAATGGGGAATTCTCTCAACATTTCACAGTGCATAAAATCCCTTAGGATTTGTAATGCCGTTGGGTATATGATGAAAAGTCTTTCTTCAGGATCTAACATATGTCCATGATGGGCATATATAAATTGTAGTTTATTTTGCCTATTTTACTCTGCCATGCAATCTGATTGCACTTTTCTGTGCTAAGCAGTGTGCTTTTTAAATTTTTAGTATTATTTTAATAGTGATTTCAAGAACTTTGGTATAGAACAACTGGTATGAATTTAATGGGTATCTTTAATTCCCTCTGGGGCATGGTTTATTGTAGGGTACTTTTTTTTTTTTTTTTTAAAGATGATTAGTATCTTTTATAGCCTTTGCAGCAATTTTTAATGTCATGGACCTGTCACTTGATTCAAATGCTTCTGGTTCCATTTATTTGATATGCAGTCTTAGCATGTTTTATATCTTCCTTGGCATTTATGATCTGTGGCCACTTAGGCAACCTGAATTATTCCTCAGTTTCTGAAAATCATGCCTCATTTCCTTTATTAGCCCAATTATTAAGTAATTTAGTTTTACATCATATTGATATTTAATCCTTTATTTTATATAGCTCTTGTATTATATAACGGTAATATGTCATATCCATTTAAAAATTAAGAAGAGGGTAATAAATGAATCACTGTTAACTGAAGAGCACATGATGAATATGTGCTCTTACTAACATGACTGTAGCTTCACGCCTATTTAGGTCTGGTTTTCCTTTCTTGGCATCCATTTCCATCAAATATGGCAGGACTGAGTTGCTAATCATAACTTTTAGTGCTTGTTTAGGATTCATCACTTTCTATCTATCAATAAAGGTTTGTTTGAAATACCAGAATATGTTCATTAATTTTACAAAAATTGAACTATACAAGTGCATTAATAATGATCAGAACTATATCTCATAGATAAATACATTTTTGTGTGCTATGTGTATACTGTTCAAAGCTCCAGTTTTGTCTCATCTGTTCAAAGGACATTCTCAGACACTGTTAATTTTTTCAACATATTTTTGACCATGCATTACATGTAATGTGTTGTATGTTATGCTTTTAGTTCTACTTAAATTTTAAATCCTGGAAAATGGTATTTAATGTTTCAGTCTGCTTCACTCAAAAAACCTTTTGAATATATTTGGCACGTTTTGAGTTTCAGATGCTAACATTTGTAAAAGAAGTAGTCTCAACACACGAAAAAAGGTTTGGGCAGCCACCTGTATATCGTCCCTGGCTGCAAAAGGGTATTGAAAACAGGAATGATCTGTTTGGTTTGAGTTCCAAGACTGAACTGATGAAGTTTTGGAAAATGGCAGCTTTAAAAGCCGTGAACCAGAAGTGATGTTATATGGCCAGAACCAGAAGTGACATCAATCTGGGCATCGGAACCGAGTGTGATGTTAAATCAGGCAGGTTTTCCGGTATTTGGCCTGTAGAGGTAACAGAAGTAGGTTTAGTGCACCCTCCATCCCCTGGCCTGGCGGGTAATTACCTGCACTTGGTCCACTCAGCTCCTTCCTAGCCGTACGTGTCTGACACATCGTACTATCAGCTCTGTAGCTGGTGAAATATTATTGGACAGGAAAGAAGCGCTGGTTTGGCTTTTTTAATCTATGTCCAACATCTATGACCAACTGTAAATAAGGAACGTAAATTAATATAAGCAAACCTTATCCCAACACTTAAAACATCAAAATAGGATTTATATTTGTTTGTTCATATTTGCTTTTGGTCGCTGTGAAATTTGAAACTGAGTCAATATCAAGTGGTAAAGGAATTAAATAAGCTAAATTAAGATCACTGTAGTGTAAAAGGTTGATGAAATTTCTACACCTTTGCCAGCTGGCATACTATATGCAGTCATGCTGTTCTCTTTCATAATGAAAGGCCTCCCAGCAATTTGCCATGTTTTACTTTAGTGGTACTCTGCCTGAGATAATTATGCTGGGAGTCACAGGCTGAGACAAAGAAGGAGAAACTGTCACTGTTGCACTTAGATGTCAAAAAGCAAAAAGTGCTATATATCTTCCGCTATATTATACTTTAGGTTAAAGAGATTATCGTCTTCTTACCTTGAAGTTGTCATTGGTTATCATATTAAAAAACTTAGTGTAACTTCTTGTCAGAAACCTATATTAAAGTATACGGATTCTCGGCCTTTGACAGTCTTGGGAGAGTAAAGCTTTCTGTCCACGTTCACTACAATCTGCAGGGCAAGGCACACTCCGTATGGGCTAGATTTTAGGAGAGACACTTTGCTTATACTGATGGATTTCTGAAGCCTGAGCGTGTCGGTCCTGCTGCCAATCAAAAGATTGTTTAATATATGCCTACCTTCGTTCACCTGGGGCATCATGTATAAACGGTGCGTACGCACAGAAATGTAAAAGAAAAGCGTAAGAATGCTTCCACGTTCAAATCGCGTTGTATAAAACCTAAACTTGGCGTAAAGCCACGCACATTTCCATGGTACCTCATACCCTGTCGTATGCAAGTTCTCCGCTCGATTTTGCAGACTGGCGGCACCCAGCGTCAAAGCAGTGCTACTGTTCCTGTGTGGTTATTCTTTCTTTTCCTGACGCGGCTTTATAAATACACTGAAATTAAGCGCATATTGTTTATTAGTTTAAGGCATCTGATTGTAATTAACCTGTAACAATATAATGGTCCAGGGAATAGCCATAGTATTCCAAATACCATAACTGCTTTAGTGTTGTTACTCTCACTGCACCTTCTTGTTCTGCTTTCAGCTGCTCCCATTAGGGGTTGCCACAGCGGATCATCTCTTCCCATATTACTCTCACTGCACTACTCGGAGTATTTATATCACTGTATCTGAGTGGGGAATCACAGCAGCAGCTGATCGGAAAGAGAATTATCGGGATACAGCATCAAGCACACACTGCCGCAGCCATGACAAAACATTTCAAAGCCTTTCCTGTACGGACCTCGCGGTTCAGAACCATTTTCATCCCAAGAACTTTAAACACAGTCAATCAGTCCATCAAGTGCTCCTTGTAGAACTGTCTGTACTTATTAGTACAATTACCTCACTGTAAGCTTGCACTTCAGTTATAATATTGCACAACCTGCGCCACTTTATAAAGCACGTATTTACATATGATGACGATATCATTTTTAAGATGAAATGCAGCAAAATATGTTGATTGTAGTATACAGATAAAACTAACTTCATTTAAATAATCTGTATTGTTAATAGTTAAACATGTGAGGACACGGTGCCGCAGCGCTACCTAGTTCACAGATTGATCCTGATTGATTGCTGTATGCTGGAAGGATAGAATAATTAAACAAGTACTATGAAGATATTTCAATGTTCCTTAAAAGTTTTGAAGAATCGTCGTTATAAGCTTACAGA
The DNA here is from genome assembly GCA_026402145.1 of Polypterus bichir lapradei. Taxonomy (NCBI): domain Eukaryota; kingdom Metazoa; phylum Chordata; class Cladistia; order Polypteriformes; family Polypteridae; genus Polypterus; species Polypterus bichir. The sequence goes on from JANRMT010062806.1 coordinate 4,230,430, forward strand.
TGGCTTAACGTTTATTACAGAGCTGATTGTGTGGCGATTGGTTATTTGGAGAAAGAAAAGTAAGGACAGGAATTAGAGCTTAGTATGTTTGAAAGAGACAGTACTGCCACCGTGTTCTCATGTTTAATAAAATGCTTTCATTCCTATCATCATGAAAAAAATATCATGTATACATCTCAGCATTTTAATTATTCAGACAGCTGTAATATCACGAATGTAATAGATTCTGTGACCTGTTGGAGGAAGATAAAGCCGGTTTAAGAACCATATAGTGATTCACACACAGAGCACAAAGAAGATCGAATACAAAACAAAGCATTTAACGTGTTACTTTAGTTACGATAGGATTTGAGAAACAAGTAAATTAATCGATTTTAAGATGAAGTTTATGATGTTCTACTTTAATGACAAAATAAACTATGTGATTAAAGTAGAAATTCCAAGATTAAAGTTGACATTTCTTGCTTTTTCCCCACTGTGTGCCTATTTTTTTTTCTCTGTACCCTAATAAGCTTTCATACGACACTCAGACATTGGGCTACGACTCACCTTTTCACGGCGACTTAGATATGTGACAACTTCCTTTTTTTGATTATACCACTGTTTAAACCAAAAAATAGTAAGTTTTTCCTTGCCTCCACTTGGTATTCGCTGAAATTCTTATATTTTCCCTCTTGCTTTTCCCATTGTCTTTTCACAGAACGCTGAGCTTAAGGGCTATTTATATTTATTTGCATATTCATAGAGGCATAATTCTGGGAAGAGTTGGGGCAGGACAGAAGGCGCGTACACGAGCGTTACTTTTCACGCTGACTGGGATTTATGTAACGGACGAACGTGGAAATTGGAGTACGCACAGATTCCTGCATCTAGATTTTTCTGTGCGAACGCACATTTCGAATTTTGTGCTTACGTTATGTTATAATGCGAATTCTATGCACGGCATTATGCATGAGGCCCCTGGTCTGTTATTCCAAAACTGAACTACCGGTCATAGGATGCCTCCAAGCCCAAGTTTCATATGCAACTGTCACGGTACCAGCTACTTTCTTCATTGTGCAAACCGGTGCCTCTTTACTAAGCATGGACTTAGTTACATCTTTGAAACTGAGCATCGAAGGTAATGCAGTACTTACCCCACCAGTCCCGGTGCCATTCGGAGGCCTAGGATGTGTAAAAGGGTTTGTGCATAAGGGAAGAATCTGGCCAGAAGTTCCCCTGGTGCAGCATAGATTAAGGCACTTGCCTATATCTGTACGGACTGCTGTTTCTGCTGAACTGTGCTACTTGCTAGATGCAGGAATTATTGAGTCCGTGGATGGTTCTCCATGTGTATTATCAATAGTAGTCACACAAAAGAAATCTGATGGCATATGCTTATGTGTGGACTTTTGTGAGCCTAATAAGGCTGTTATTGTTGATTATTTTCCGCTGCCACATACCAGGAACTGCTTTTGCAATTATGAGGTGCTACTGTGTTCTGCACTATAGGTGTTGCAAACGCGTACCAGGTGTTCTCCCCAGAAATGTTTTCCAGCCGGGTGGCATGAAAAAGTAGCTGGGTGGGGCGGGACGGGGAAATTTGGTGGTGGGGAAAATTAAATGTGCACTATTTTTATTAGTTAATTATTATTCATTATTTTCCATTGCTCAATATGACTTCATTTTTTAAGGTTTGACACTTGCACCAGAATATTTTTATTAAATTTAAGAAGTATCCAATTCAGGATCCTGCAACCCTAATAAAAATTTGAAATAACAATTGTTATGACATAAACCAAAAGGCACAAGTATTGTCACTGTTGGGAAGAAAAGTGAAAACTGAAAAAAAGGTATGGGAAACCTAATGAAGAAAAATTTAAAAATATTCTTCAAAGCCAACTTGCATATGCAGAAGGTGTCTTCAGTTAAATACTTAGCCCAGTTGTCTGCAGCTTTTCCATAATCAAAGTCCCAAGGATCTGGGCCCTCCATGGAGATCAGCATGAGATTATTTAGCGTGCTTTGATTCATGCGATTTCTCAAACATGTCTTGATCGTTTTAAGGGCAGAAAACCCCCTTTCACATTCAGCTGTGCTCACTGGGATCACTAGCCCAATATGAGCTAGTTTGGCTAAATTTGGAAATGACTCTTAGAGCTCTGATGTCATTGCCATTTTTAATAAAATCTGTTTTGGACTGAAGTCTTTGTATGATTGATTTCTAATCATTTTTGACGCAACTGTCGATTCTTGCCTGCTACTTTCATATTTTAAAATTGAAGGGCTACCATTTTTGGAGTAATGATCGAAAAGAATATGGTATAGCAGGTCCGTGGCTTCAAAAAAAAAAAAAAGGTCCAGTTTTAAATCCATAGAGGCATGTTGCTCTCTGTGTGCACAATTGCATGACCACGGGGAGTTAATGAGTCGGGGCGAGTCATACTTGCACGTGTGGGTGCGATCATTCTCAATTGTTTCATTGGCCTCCTGCAGCGGGTGATTAATGTGTGTGTGTGTATATATATATATATTTATATATATATATACAGTGTGTATATATATATATATATATATATATATATATATATAT
>JANRMT010062806.1:4233401-4266392 GCA_026402145.1 Polypterus bichir lapradei
ATATATAAATATTTCCATGTCTCCTTGGGTGCAGTGCCTTAATCACCCGCCGCAGGAAGCCAATGGAGGGAGGAGAGCCGACCTCGGACAGTCTGGCCATGATGTCTGGAAGCAGCCAAGTTGGAAGTCAGCCGAAAGGAGCTTGTGGCTACTGAATCTCCGCCGGCTACGTAAGCAATGGGTGAGCCGGGGAGAAAGAGAAGGAGGTGGACTGAGATCAGGAGGAGTTAGACTGCATTTTAACCACAATTTTTTTAATGGATTTATTTATTGATTTTTATCCCCACTTTTTATTGGATTTTTTATGGATTTATATTACCCAAGGTAACTCCCTCCTTTGGGAGCGTTTGTTTGAATATTTCATGCACAATGAGCAGCACATACCATTTCCTTTGACCATTAGCCAATCAAAATCTTTAAACCATTGTTGGTTGATGCCGGATAAACAGTACTTAAATTTATCAATTGGCAGAGTATGTACTGAAGAAGTTTCCCCTGATGGACCAGCCTCTGCAATGTCTTTGTATGAAATTGCCACATCAGGAGTTGACGCTGCACTGTCATTAGTTTTTGGCGTCTCTTTTCAAAAAAAAAAAGCAGTGTTGTTTTCTGAGCACTTTTTTAACTCATGTTGGTAAAACATTTGGAAAAAATATTAAAAGTACCTATGAATAAGACTTTTGAGTGGGACAGTGGGAGCCTGTTGGATATTCAGTGCACACTTGCACTACGGCAGGACAAGATATGAACAAAAAAAGGAATGGCAGATGGGTCACTTTAACAAAACCCTCAGCAATTCAGTGACAAAAGTTTTGCTCAGGACACAGTGTGTGCTGCAAGGGCTTCTGCACACTTTATGCAATATGGACACAGGTCCAAATATGAGCAAATATAACAACGGCAGAGGGAGTCACTTTAACATGAACCACAGTGAGTGCTACAAGGATTTTTGCACAAAGAACACACCTAATGCTTAAACAACTGTATACTATATATATATATATATATATATATATATATATTGGTTTGCTATGTACTGAACGAGAAGAGAGCAGTTGTACGCTACACAGACTGCAGTGGCACTGAGAACAGATACGTCACTTCCTGATGTCCTTTTTCTGATATCTGACTGTCTGGTTCCACTAGACTTTTTTATTTTATCAGTCCTCCTCTCACCCGCCCACCTCCACATCCTCTTTGCTAGTGAACTGCTGCTCTGCTCCCACTATTAGCATGTACAGCCCCCTGTCGCCCGCCCACCTCTCCATACTCCTTGCTACTGTATTAAGCTGCTCTGCCCAAGCTATTACCATGTACAGCCCCCTCTCGAAATCCCACCTCCCCATACTCTTTGCTTGTGAACTCCACTCTGCCTTGTCCCCGCTTTTCTGCCTCACTCCACACAGTTTTGTGCAATGTGGCCGCAGAGAGCTTAAATAACTCGGTACATCCACATAAAAAACCACAAGGGGTGAGCGAGCTATCTTGAAGGCTTTTACTGGACATACTTCGTTGTAAACTGAAATATATACAAAAGAAACATACAGGCATTTACAGGTGTACAATCAAAGACAATAAAGAATGATTTACAAAGCAATACATAGCAGACAGTGTACATTAAACAATAAAGCTTTAAAAGACACTTACAAGGCGAGTGATTTCCATGGTTGGATCAAGACGAAGATAAGCGTGTAGACAGAGGTTCAAATTGCTGTGTACCACAACTAACCAGACACAGGGGTTTATATACCCTAAGGATACATTTTAGACATGACCGAAACAAGAGATAAAAGGGTGCCTACGTGAGACACATGGGGTGTATTGTATTCAAATGTTTATTATGGGACCTACGTGCTTTACGTGAGTTTCATGGACTTTTATAGTACCTCTGTGAGTGTGGGACGTGACTGACTGGTGTGTTAATAAATGACGAGATGAAGCAGGGAGCACAGTTCCAAAAATAACAGCGTCAACTAACAAGATGTGGGGCAGAACACCCGCTATTAGCTTGTTCAGCATTGAGTGACAGCAACATCCCACCCCGCGCCTCTCCCCTCGCCACATGTGATCCTGCTTCTAAAATATTTGCCCACCCGCCCGTTCTTCCCTTGCCATCTCTGCAGATAATTAGATCTGCCTGTAGGTCTGTGGCTGTCATCTCACAATGTCATGCAAGATGACAGCTGGGTGCTCAACTAAATTAGCCGGGTGGAGCGCCCGGCTAAAAGATGCTAGGGAGAACACTGCGCGTACCATCAACTGCTCTTGCATGAGGAGAGAAGGGACCTGACTGCATTTATAACACATGATGGTTTGTTCCATTTTTGCCGTGTTACCTATGGGCTGGCGTCTCCTCCAGCTGTGTTTCAGAAATTACTGTCAACACTTCTCTGTCATCTTCCAGGTGTCCAGAATTACCTTGATGATATTATTATCTATGGATCCACCATTGCTGAACATGATTGTCACCTCTCAGTTGTTTTAGAATGCTTGTTGAAGGCAGGGCTACAATTAAACAAGGACAAATGTAATTTCAAGCAGTCGTTCCTTCGTTTTTTGGGGCATGTAATTTCTACGGAGGGTATTTCGGCTGACACAGAGCATGTAGATGCCTTCCTTAATGCACCCTTTCCTACAGATGCTTCAGCTCTGCATTCATTTTCAGGGCTAACTTCATGGTATTCAAAGTTTATACCGCATTACGCCACAATAGTAGAACCTATGCGTGCTTGTTTACATGGGCAATCCAACTTTTACTTCACAGAGGAAGCACAGCATAGCTTTCATAGGGTTAAGGAATTAATTCTGACCAGTCCCACTTTGGTCATTTTTGATCCTGCTTTGCCTTCAACTGCAACCGAGGCTTCAGACTACAGGCTGGGTGCAACTTGCCATAAAGCCACGCACATTTTCACAGTAGCTCCAACCTTAGGCAAGTTTTCTGCTCGGTTTTGCAAATTGGCGGCACCCTGCGTCAAACCAGTGCTACTGTTCCATTGTGGTTTCCTGTTCTTTTTTAGATCCACATCCCTAACGCGGCTTTATAAATACACTGAAATTGTTTATTAGTTTAATGCATTTGATTGTAATTAACATGTAACAATATAATGGTCCACAGAATGGTCAAACTGTTCTAAATACCATAACTGCTTTAGCGTTGTTACTCTTAGTGCACCTTTTTCTTCTTCTTTCAGCTGCTCCTGTTAGGGGTTGCCACAGCGGATCATCTTTTTCCATATTACTTTCACTGCACCACTCAGAGTATTTATATCACTGTATCTGAGTGGGGAATCACAGCTCTACAGCAGCTGACTGGAAAGAGACTTACCAGTATACAGCATCTAGCACATGCTGCCTCAGCCATGCTGTCTATTGAACTGCTCTCATACGGCAAATGCTTCAGAGCCTTTCCTCACGGTTCAGAAACAGTTTCATCCCAAGAACTATAAACGCACTCAATCAGTCCATCAATTGCTCCTTGTAAAACGCTTTGTACTTATAAGTACAATTACCTCACTGTAAACTTGAAATACAGTTATAATATTGCACAACCTGAGCCACTTTATAAAGCGCGTATTTACATATGATGACAATATCATTTTTAAGATGAAATGCAGCAAAATATGTTTATTATATTATACAGATAAAACTTTAACTTCATTTAAATAATCTATATTGTTAATAATTAAACATGTGAGGACACGGTGCTGCAGCGCTAGCGAGGAGCTGGCGCTTTGTTCATGGATTGTTTCTGCCTCGCGTTGTATTCTTGCTGGGGCTGGCACGACAAGGGAAGGATAGATGGATGGAATAATTAAACATGTACTACGAAGATATTTCAATGTTCCTTAAACGTTTTGAAGAATCGGTGTTCTAAGCTTACAAATGGCTTTATGTCTATTACAGAGCTGATTGTGTGGCAATTGGTTACTTGGAGAAAGAAAAGGAAGGACAGGAATTGGACGTTAGTACGTTTGAAAGAGACAGTACTGCTGCAATAAATTATTTCATTGAAGGTCACACACGGCACAGCAAGCATCTTGTGTGAGGCATGAACAATCACAGTGCCACCGTGTTCCCATGTTTAATAACATGCTTTAACTCCTATCATCATGAAAATGATATGAAGTATACATCTCAGTATTTTAATTATTCAGGGAGCTTTAATATTACGAATGTAATGAATTCTGTGTCCTGTCGGAGGAAGAGAAAGCCCGTTTAAGAAGCACGTAGTGATTCACAAACATAAAGAACATGAAAGAACACATACAAAACAAAATATTTAATGTGCTACTTTAGTTAAAATGGTATTTGAGAAACTAGTAAATTAAACAATTTAAAGATGAAGCTTATGATGTTCTACTTTAATGACAAAATAAACTATGTGATTAAAGTGGAAATTTCAAGATTAAAGTTGATATTTCGAGCTTTTTTCCCACTGTGTCCCAATTTTTTTTTTCTTTTCTCTGTACCCTAATTTACCCAGACGGTGGGCTATGGCTCGCCTTTTCACAGTGACTTTGATATCTGACAACTTCTTTTTTATTTTGGACACTGTGTGACTTTGTGAACTTGAGCTTTTGAGTTTCTCTGACACTCTATTTCACTCGATCAACTTCCTTTTGTTGTTTATACCACTGTTCAAACCAAAAAATAGTACGTTTTTCCTTGCCTCCACTTGGTATTCGCTGAAATTTCTCTGTTTCCCCCTCCCGTGCTTTTGCCATTGCCTTTTCACAGAACGCTGAGCTTAAGGGCTATTTATATTAATTTGCATATTCAAAGAGGTGTAATTCTGGGAGGAGTTGGGGTGGGGCAGCAGGCGTGTGCACGTGCGTTACTTTTCACGCTGACTGGGATTTATGGAGCGGAAGAACGTGGAAGTTGGCGAACGCACAGATTTATGCATCTGGATTTTTTTGTGCATACGAATATTTCCACTTTTGTCCTTAGGCCACGTTTTAGTGTGAATTCTATGCATGGCGTTATGCATGAGGCCAGAGATCCTCACAACACTTCTTACTACAAAAGGTATGGGAAGAGATGGTTTGCTTATTGCCCGTTGGTCGGCACGCCTCCTTTGCTTTAATTATGACGTATTGTACCGCCCGGGAGCACAAAATTCGACTGCGGACTGCCTATCTCGACTCCCTGTATCTGCTCCAAATGTGCAATCTGAATTAGAGGTGGAGTATGTTGCCTTTCTGTCCTCGGCCGTGAAGGCAGTAAGCCATGCAGAATTCAAAGCTGCTTCTGTATCATGCACAGAACTGAGTGCCGTATGGGATCGCATTCATTCTGGATGGCCTGCAAATATTTCACTTGTACCTAATGAGCTTGTACAGTACTTTTGCATACAGCACAAACTGTCTGTTAAAGATGATTTTGTGTTCAGAGGATCGGATCAGTTAGTTGTGCCGGTTAAAATGCGACAGGTAATTGTGGACCTAGCACACGAGGGCCATCAAGGAATTGTCCACACAACACGGAGGTTTTGCAATCTGTACTGGTTGGCAAAAATGGATGATCTTGTCACGACAGCAATCAAGTCCTGTCAGCCTTACCAATCAAATGATAAGACCGCAAAGGTCTTACAACCCGTGCCTTGGCCAGACGGGCCATGGCAGAAAGTTGCTATTAATGTGATAGAGCTGTTTGAAATCGCACCTGTAGACAGTCGCTTTGCCTTTACACTAATTGACTATTATTCAAAATGGCCTGAAGTTGGTTTTACATCCCAAATTACTGCTTCAGCTGCAGTTGCTTTTTTAATATCTATTTTCAGTCGCCATGGCAACCCTCAATGCTTGATGTCTGAAAATGGTCCTCAGTTCACATCCTCTATGCTGTCCACATTCCTTCAGGAGAGGGACATTCAGCATGCTAGATCTGCTAATTATCACCCTCAGGCTAATGGGGCAATTGAAATATTTAATCGAGTGCTCAAGGAAACGGTACTAACGCTTCATTTACAGCATAAGCCCTGGAAATCATCCATTATGGAATTCCTTCATATCTTTTAGAGCTACACCACATGCGACAATGGGTATTTCGCCTTTTGAACTGCTTCATGGGCGCAAGATGTGCACCAAACTGAACGTATTGCCATTGTCAACATCTGTTGGACTAGATGATGCAAACATAAGACAACGAGTTGCTGCTAAACAGAATAAGATGAAGAAATACATGGATGATAGAAGAGGAGCTCGTGTCTCGTTCCTGGCAAAGGGGGACACAGTATGAGCAAAAATGCCTTGGGTAAAAAGGATTGCCACATTACAGTAATCCCATGCCTCTCCTTGACAAAATTAAAGAAAGCAGATACGTGCTTGGTGACAGTAAAGTATGGAATACAGTGCGTTTGTCGAGAAGGGTATTGCTACAGACCGGAGACATTATGGACGGATCCGAAGGCAGGATGACTGTAAATGCAAGTGGATAGTATTTGCTAATTCAGAATTTCAACAAATGACATTATTGTTACTCTATGACAATCAAAAACTCACCTGTCCAATTATCAACGTTTGAAGTTGTCTATCAAGTGTAACTTTAACCAAACGTTTCACAGTTCATGCACCCTATCTCTTTGAGGTTCCGCCTTATAGAGTTTCTTCTTAAATAACCTGCCGTTGGTAAAGCGACAAAACTCCATTAAATGAAAGGAGACAAAAAAAAGAAGTTGCGGTGATGAAACTCCATTAGACAAAAGCAGCGACGAAACTAATTGCTTGTATTTTTGATAATGGAAGTAAGTCTGCTTCGAAATGAAAACATTTCAAAGTTGCAGTTTTTTTTCATATTTTTAATAACTTTGTTTTGTATGGTTATGTTTGTACCGTGAACCTTTACGTTTGTATTAATAATTATTTTCGCTGTAGTAATTGATTTATATTCAGTACTTGAAGTGGACTGGCACTCAGTGGTACCGGCAACTCTTCAAATTCCACAAGTCAAGTTTCAAGAGAACTCCTTGACTGTGCGTGGAAAACGAAAAGAAACTTTTACATGCATCTTGGAAAAGCTTGATCAGTTATTCTATTGTGAAGCAGGCTTTTGATAAAGTTAAGATTGACTACAGTAGTGCACGATATTACCTTTTTTCTTTTCAGTTTAGTTACTTATGTTGGAGTAATGTGTCTAAATTGTAATAATAGAATTTCATGGTAGTTTTGTGCAGATGATGCCTGCCATTTGTAAATTGCTAAAGACTATCCTGCAATGGGCAGTGCGCCACTAAATTGTATGTGACTCTGACTGACAGTTGTGATGTTCACAGAGCCTTTTCGGTTTAATTACAAGTGACATTTATATTTTTTCCTTTCAGCCAGCTTGGTACAAGAATATCGTCTGGAAATTGGATGTTAATGAAAAATAAGGTAAATTGCAAACACCCATTTGTTAAACTTGTAATTCACTTGTAGTGTTTAACATTCACGTGTCTCTTTTTTCTTTCCTTCTTTTCCTAGGACATCCCTGCTGGTTTAGTAGACTGTGGAATAGACATGTTGATGGTATTTGAATATGAACTGTAAGCTTTATGTAACTTTACATTTGTGTTTAGATTTTGCATGATTTCAGTACTTTTTCTCTTATTCTCCTTCAGTATGCTCTTTATCTGACTATAGAGGAACCCTTTGATTTTACTGTCAGTCTTTTAAAGATGCTGATAATATATATATATATTTTTCATTTATGGCATTCATTTAACGTGCCCTCCACTATTAATGACACCCCTTATAAAAATGTTAATTTTAAAAATATTTATTTCTTGATGAGGGCTTTGTTTTTCTTTGAATGAAATTGTTTCAATTAAAAGTCAGATGTTTCTAATTTTTTCAGTGCAAGGTTACATTTCCTCAACAAACAGAGATTTTTTTCTAACCCTCCTTACTAATTTTAAAAGGGGTGCCAATAATAGTGGAGAGCTCTGTATTTATCCTTTTCATCTTAGGATGACATGCCTGTGACTTGCATATTACTTTAGGTAGTGTCCAGATTGGGGTATTCATAATACTCTGGAATAATTGATGTATTCTAAAAAACTATTGAGATAACCATGAACAAGAGTTTTTGTAGTGAAGCACATAGTAATTCTCACAGCTTGAACTCTTTTCCAAAGTGTCCACTTTAATGAGAAAACAGGATTGTTCAGGCCAAAACCAGATAGCTTGCACAAGACAAATACTACATATGACAATTTGAAGTATTTATTTGTGCCTATCCACCATGTAGGAGAGCAGGCTGGTTGTGTGGCTGCAGAAGGACAGCTGACTTGAGAACAAGGGGCTCAGGTTTATGAGGCTGCAGAGATCAGCAGGGCCTCCAGGAGGACTCAGCATGAAAAACTGTTGGAGTTCATCATGAAAAGCCATGGAGCAGATGATCACTTGCTGGTAACTTAGTTCAGATAACAAGTAAAACTTTGTTATTGTAATCTGTAGCAGAGAGCTATGATGACTTTATAGCACCAAACTCTTGTATTTGCTTGTCCAACAGGCTGTTGTATTTGAAAAGGTGTCATCCAAATGGTTTTAAAAAAGATGAAGATCCTAAAGGTCACCGGGTAATGACCTCTATACAGTAGAAGATGAGGAGCTGGCAGATGGCCTCTACAACTATCTGATGAAGTGCTGTCAAGAGATGTAGGCACTTTTAGCTTCAGCAAATCTCTAATGAGTACAGAAAGTGTCTGTGTGAGTAAGAAGCAAAAGGTCTGTTCATTGATGGACCAGCAGAAAGTGAGTGGGATGTCATGTAGTGTTGTGGAGCAGACGGTCCTTTCTTTTTATTTTCAGCACCATTATTCTGTTAATCAGAATACCATTTTACTTGTAGTGAATTTAGACAAGAATATAAACTAAATACATACAGTATAAATGTAAATATATGTTTAAAGTGAAATTTAAAATACGCATTAATACACTTTTAGTATTGGTAAAAGTAAATCTTTTTTTTTATTTTTTAAAGTGAGCAAAGTGTTTGACACACTTGAGCTTCAACTGTTGGAGTACGAGGACAGTCAGCATCACTGAGGCTTTTCAACTTGGGATTCCATCTCAGCGCCTCCTCTAATAAAAACATTACTTACTTTATTGATCTTTGGCCTTTTTTATTTCTGAGTGTTGAACTGACTGTGCATAATAGAGTTGTGTATATTTGATTTAACTATTGATGTAAATAATAAATGACACTTTGTTGATTAAGTTCTATATATTTGAAATTGTCTGTGTATCTGTTTTAGGCAATTCATGCCATCTGAATTTTTTCTTTCATTTTTATAACTGCATTGTACAGTTTTATTACTTTTTTGAACATTACAAGCAAACATGTCTATCCCCATTACATATTATTTATATATAATATATAGAAGTGGGTATGCTTCAGTATATTCCCCGATAAGTCTGTTTGTTAGAATGCACAAAAAAGATTAATTTCTCTTTCAGTTCAACTGACCCATCATTATTGTTAATTGTAAGTATTTCTTGAAATGGTTGTACAATTTATACTGAATAATTATTAATAACATTTTGTTTTTGGTAGTGACCATCCTGAGTGTTTTAAATTGTGCTGGTCCAATCAACTTGTGTATCAACACAACTAGAACTGATAGATTTGAGCAGAAACTTGTATCAACACCATTTACAAATGGCACTTTGCTGGACTTGCCGGTAATCCCACAGCTTGGAAACTGAGCGTCTTGTTCAAGACTGTACTGTTCACTTACAAATATAGTCTAGAACAATAAGGGTTTTATTTATCTTTATTTAGCAGTCACATTTTCAATAAAACTTGCATTGTCCATTAACTGAAAATGCAGCTTGTATATATAGGAACAAAATTAAAGGAAAAGGATTGTATACTCCTGATAAATGGAGAGTCAAAACCTTTGAAGCTCAGTATTCTAAAACCATAATTTACAGCTAGAACCTCATTATTCTAAGGTCTTGAAATTAAATGTGTGCCTGTGTTTATATATGTGTGTGTATATAAATAAACTGCTGAAAAAAATTAAAGGAACACAAAGAAAACACATCAGATCTCAATGGGAAAAAAACATCCTGCTGGATATCCATAATGATATGGACTGACACGGTGATGTGTGAGGAACGAAAGGATGGAAATGAAAATAATCAACCGACAGAGGGAGGGCTGAATTCAAAGACAACCCGAAAATCAAAGAGAGAAAATGATGCACTGGCAGGCAGGCGAGTCCATTTTGCCAAAATTTCATTGCAGCAACTCAAAATTGTACTCAGTAGTTTGTATGACCCCCACGTGCTTGTATGCATGCCTGACAACGTCTTAAAGAGATGATGGATGGTGTCCTGGGGGATTTCCATCCAGATCTGGACTAGGGCATCACTGAGCTCCTGGACAGTCTGAGGTGCAACCTGGTGGTGTCGGATGGACCGAAACATAATGTCTATTGGATTGAGGTCAGGTGAGTGAGCGTGGGGGCCAGTCAATGGTATCAATTCCTTCATCCTCTCGCCACATGAGACCGGGCATTGTTGTACACCAGGAGAAACCAGCATAGGGTCTGACAAGGGGTCAAAGGATTTCATCCCAATACCTAATGGCATTCAAGGTGCCGTTGTCTAGCCTGTAGACGTCTGTGTGTCCCTCCATGGATATGCCTCCCCAGATATACCATCACTGACCCACCACCAAACCGGTCATGCTGAACGATGTCACAGGCAGCATAATGTTCTCCAGACCCTTTCACATCTGTAACATGTGCTCAGGGTAAACCTGCTCTCATCTGTGAAAAGCACATGGTGCCAGTGGTAGACCTGCCAATTCTGGTACTCTATGGCAAATACCAATGAAGCTCCATGGTGCCCACTAGAGGACGTCGGGCTCTCAGGCCACCCTTATGAAGTCTGTTTCTGATTGTTTGGTCAAAGACATTCACACCAGTGGCCTGCCTGCTGGATGTCATTTTGTAGGCTCTGGCAGTGCCCATCCTGTTCCTCCTTGCCCAAAGGAGCAGATACCGGTGGGTCCTGCTGATGGGTTAAGGACCTTCTACGAGGGGCCCTGCCCAGCTCTTCTAGAGGAACTGCCTGTCTGTCTCCTGGAATCTTCTCCATGCCCTTGAGACTGTGCTGGGAGACATAGCAAACCTTCTGGCAATGCCATGTGGTATTGATGTGCCATCCTGGAGAAGTTGGACTACCTGTGCCAGCTCTGTAGGGTCCAGGTATGGCCTCATGATACCAGTAGTGACACTGACCATAGCCAAATGCAAAACAAGTGAAAAAACAGATGAGGAGGGAAAAATGTCAGTGGCCTCCCTCCACCTGTTAAACCATTCATTCTTGTTCTGGGGGTCATCTCATTGTTGCCCCTCTAGTGCAATTGGCTAAAGTGGGACATGAATGACAAATAACACCGATTTGCGATTTGTTTACTAAAAAGGTGATTGACCGCGAAGTTTAAATTTTCGATTGGCTGATCAGTGCCTGATGTACGCAAATGTAATATATGATTGGCTGAAGTCGAAAGTGATATTCACGTCCATTTTACTCTGTTCTGCAGCAATATCTACTTGTGGGTTTGTCCCCTTGCGTACCATGTGCAGATTCGTCAAATGACGCGACAGCAGCGGATCAATCCTCTGGTGCGCCTCCAGATGCCCCGCTTGAGTCACACGGGGATTCGTCCCTTGAGTGTTTTTTACGTCTCCTATTACAACAGTGAAACCACCTGCTTTGTTGGTCCCTGAAGGAAATGGGAAGTCCACCTTGAAGAGACGCCTATGCCGCCGTCCTGTGTGGTTAAAAGACTATGAGACGGGATCGTAAAGCAAGTCAAACAGATTAGTTTGTTGTTTTCATTTGTTGTGTTAGTTTCTCGGGTCCTCCCAGCGTGAAAAAAAACAGTAGAGAAAGGGATTTATTTACATTTATTTAGGAAAGTAACTCAAACTTAAGTCAAAGATTCAAAGTAGAAGAAAAATGGAAATTAAGGGAAATGATAGATAGATAGATAGATAGATAGATAGATAGATAGATAGATAGATAGATAGATAGATAGATAGATAGATAGATAGATAGATAGATAGATAGATAGATAGGTTCTGGTTTCCTGCATGCCTTTAAATGATTAAATAGTTCTGAAAATGGCCTATTCTGACATTGATGGCTCTTTGTAATGTTACCAGTAGACGGGGACATTTGTCATTTATTCATGCTTACTTGGTGTCTAACGTCTGTGAAATATGTCAGTGTAGTGTAGTCCAGTTGTTCTAAAAAACAGTCTGGCAGTGTGGCTGAAGGTTTTTGTATCAACCAGTTTAATTAGTGAGTCATTTTGTTTCGAACTGCTCTTCTTTCTTAATTAAATGTTTTTTATTGTCGTAGTACACATTGAGAAGAGCTCAATAGTGTGAGATTTACATTTATAAAAACATTTGAAGTATTTGTATTTTCACCATACCTTTAAAAGCTTAACTCTCTTCTGTCAACCTCTTATAAATTTATTCTGTTTTCTATAGGATTTGTTCCCTTTATTGTAAAGACAATTAACAATGAACGGCGGAGAAACAAGGCCAAGCGCCACTGAGTGAAACATTCAGCTATTTCAGCTTATTGATAAATAACAGCTTAAATAACCATAAATCCTGGGAAAGAGCAATGCAAATCATGGTGATAATAATGATGAAAATCTTAAAAGGAAGAAAAACTGAATTATCACAAAATAACAAAACTAATAGATATCCCCATTCCAAAATATAACTTATTCAGTTTTATTATGTCAGTATTGCTATGAAATCAAGAAAACAAAATAACAGCTTCCTTTTTAAAAGAAGGAGACAAAATAACAAATGTTGATTGAAGTTAAAACTTTAGACCCTTTGTCTAGTCTATGTTATGTTAATAGGTTTTTCATCTTATTCATTATAGATATATCAAATATATTTAGGTATGTGGTTAAAATACTCGTATATCAACAAATAATTTGTTTTGTAGATTTACACCTTGTTTCCTTGAAATGCAGATTTAAGCATTAGTCCGCTATATTGATAAATAAAATATGAAAGCAGATGATAAAAACAAAACAGGATAAGTTGAATTAAGTTAAGTGAATGCAAGATGAAAACCTCTACACTTCTGTACTTAAGTATAATAAAAAATAGTTAATTTCCACAGTTATGTTTTCCAAAGTTTCCTCCAACATCCACAAAGACATAGTGGTTGGATTAACTGGTGATTCCAAACTGGCCCTGTGTAACTATGAGTGTGGATATGTGCTTGTAAGTTGGCCTTGTGATGCTTTTGTGTCCTGTCCAGGACAATTCCTGAATGCACCTATTGCTTCTGACTCCCTGTGACCCATTGGATTAAAAAGATTTAACAATGTTTTTGTTTTATTCAACAAATACAATAACTTAGATAATCAAGCCCCGAGTTGGTCTATTTTCAGTGTGTATATCATCACTGAAGAATCTTGAAGCAAAAACAACAAAAAATGTTAATTCAAGCAAAATTAATATATTTTTTTACTATTTCCTCTGTTTTGACAGCTATATCATTGAAGCTATTCTTCATTTAAAAAAAAAATATTTTATTATATTATATTATATTATATTATATTATATTATATTATAAATTATTGCAGTCATTCACTAGTGGAGGTCAATTGTAATGCAACGCATTAGGAAATACATTTTCTTACCTGTGTACATCTTCCAAATCATATATAAAATCAAACAGTGTCGCAGTACTAATTTTAAGCTTCAGTGCTTTTAAATAAAAATATCATAAAACAATTCCATTAGGATTTGTAATTAATTAAAATTGGAGAATTGAATTAGTTTGCAATCGTTTGCAAACCGTACAGCTTTAGTTCTGTTGTTTTTGTTCACGCCAAGTAACAGCCCTGATGCACTGTGGTGCTCAGACCACAGTAGTACATGGCAGAGTCAGACAGTTTAACTTCTCGCAGTGTTAACTGTATAAACCGCTTAGAATGGTTCAGTTCAGCAGAAAATCGACCGTCTTTTACTCCGTTGTCATCTCCACCACCTGTCGAAAATCTCTGAAGAAGGTAACGTGGGGCTGCAGTGGGTAAGTGCTGGTACCACTGCAGATAAAGAGTGCTACTGCTTGAGGTGTTGTATGTGCAGTTCAGCGTAACGTTTTGTCCTTCGGCAGTTTGATCATGTGGAATCTGTGACACGAAGTCACCAGAACACAGTTCTAAAATGTAGGAGAAATACATAATAATAATAATAATAATAATAATAATAATAAGAAGAAGAAGAAGAAGAAGAAGAAGAAACAAACACAACTTTAAATCAAAGATGTCTGGGCAACAAAAAATTAGCAGATTTTACATTATCATATTTATCTCTCAATAACTTTTGAATTAATAAAAAGAACATAAAGTTAACACGTGACACATAATGTGAACTGTTTAAATATTTGTATTTTTTTCTGAACTACCAGCTTGCATGTTATCGCGTTTTGCAATAACGAACGATACATATCTTAATCATAATGCTGGAAAGTATGTCCGTCCCTTTTCATATTTTTAATACAAATAAGTTTTTGAGGATGCATTTTAACTTCCTTTAAATATAAATTCTCACCCGCAAGTGTTATCCATAGGACAGTCACATCCAACAGACGATTTTCCATAATCTTTTTTTTCGTCGTCATTATTGTCTCCTATATTTAACTATCAGCAGTAACACTGGCTTGTTAGTAGACGCTGCCACATATGCTAGACTTATTTCCGATTTGTTGCTGGTACAATACAAACAGCAGCCTGTTGGATGGGTTATGCCTATTTGCATTGGCTCGTAAACCCAGCCCCTTTTTTCCTTTTTTGCTACAGAATGATTGTGGCGGTACTAAGTTAATATTGGAAAAGAATCCTTAAAACTATAAAAATTAGCATGAGGAATTTTATTAACTCGTTTCAATAAACTGGCGCTGTATTAGTTGCTTGAGTTGGAAAACTGGAGCATATAATCCAACAGGATTTAGCATTCTGATGAAGTGACAATGCAGGTGAGACCAGTCCTGACATGCATTCAGTTACATTTAATTCAATTTTATATAGCGCTCTTCCACTTAAAGTTCCAGGTTGGAGTACATAATTCAAAATATATGCTTAGAACCCACAGCAACAAAGCACCACGCAATAAGAACAAATTCTGACAATACGTAGTTTACTATCTCAATTAATTTCATAACACACCCATTATTCATTAAAGGGAAAGATATGTGTACATTAATTCAAGACCAGCCAACAACAAGCAAAAGAAAGATAAAACAGCAATTTAGTCAGATTATATCTGTTCTGACCTGGGTAGATTTCCAGGTTCTTGTCTGTGATTAGAAAAATCAAAACATGGTGTTCCAACAATAAGAGAAGAGTGACTTCTAGCTAAAGGCTCTTCTTCTTAGAATAGTTTTTATACCAGATAAATTTCACAAAGACCTCAATTTCGTGGTAATAGTGTTTGTTGTCTTGTACATTAGGTTTTTTTTTTTTTTTTTTTTTTTTTGCTTTTGTTTGAGTGCTGTCACTTTCGTGTCTGTTTTGTTGCGTTTTTTGACTAATGGAATAATTCTGAATATCAAAATTATTGTTTTTCCTCGTGCCCTGATTAGATTGTACTGGGTGAATTACTTCGGGGGTGGGGTTAATTGGGAGGGTGGGCGTATGCTGAGATTTACAACGAAGATATTAACTTAAAATTTACCAATGTTATTATTTGTCCTAGTGTGTATATAAACACAGGGAACTCCAGTTTCTGTATTACATCTTGCCTGAAGAAGGGGCCTGAGTTGCCTCGAAAGCTTGCATGTTGTAATTTTTTTTTAGTTAGCCAATAAAAGGTGTCATTTTGCTTGACTTCTCACTACAACGAAGATAGCATAATACAGATAGAGTAAAGCTTTGTGAAGTATGAAAAATTCAAGAATATGCGCAATAAACTGTTTCGAGGTTTTTACGTATTTGACATTCACTTCTCTAGTGACATCTTCTGGCAATTTTTTTAATCTACACAAACTGAAAATAAAGTTCAACTACACTGTGTGAAAACCGGACACTGAAAGCAGGCAAAACTAAAAACACTGAAAATATCTGGCTTTTGTATGCACACAGCAAAATCCAAAGTGTTAATTTCACACCTACAGTGTTCATTTTAACTTTTCTTCAGAGTTTATATAGGTCCACACCAAATCGAGTTAAAGTTACACTTTGTGTATTGTTATATTTTTCACACTTGTCAGGTGTTGAAATCAACACTGTAAGAGTTAATTATTTAACACTAGCATTGTTTTGAACATTTACTTAATGTAAACTAAATTCCCAAAGCACTCTGCTGGTGTTAAAAAAATAACTCTTACAGTGTTACAGTCAAGTGTGGAGTGTCAATATGTTATAGTGAGTGTTAGTATATCTGGTATTGCATTATTTTAGTTGCAATATTAAGCAACACATTTTATTTAGAAGCTAATGTCACATTAATAAAGGTTTTAATGTATACACATTATACACCAAATTAAAAAAAAAAGAATCAAGACTGTTCAAAATGTTTGTTTCAAACAAAACTGTTTAGAAAAATTTTCAAAACCAATAAAACATAAAAATCAGGTTTCCCAAGCAAGAGCATTTAAATAAATAAACAAACCCAGTCTCAATTGCAATTTATAGTGGATACAAGGGTTAATATACATATTTGTACATGCACAGCTGCTATTAATCATTTTTTGTAAACACTGAGCTCATCAATATACACAGCACTATATACTGTACATGGAAATTGTGTAAAAAATAAATAGCAAAATGCTAGTGGTGATCATATAAAAAGTATAACATTAAATAAAAGGCTCTAGACATTTGCCAGAGATTCTTCATAGGCAAGGTTAAAAACATAATGAACTTTGAAAAGTTCCTTTATGTCACTCAGGGAGGTGGTTCCTGCACAAGGGATGAACTGCTTGTCAACAACCACATCAAAATTGTCGATCCTCTTCTTGGTTTGTCCTACTGCAAGTAGGCATGGTTGGTGAATTTCTCTCCTGCTGAGATGTTCTTCAATGCTGGTACAGGACTGTAAAAGAATGACACATGATGCATTTGATAAATACACAGCAATTTCAAAACAGAACAGAATTATTTAATACATTAAACACTTCAAACAATGAATAACATTTTATCAGGTTGAAAATATGAAAAGTGCTACAGCTAAAATTTAAAACAGTAAGTTTGGAGGTTGTTAACAATTACAAGTTACAAGTGTTTGTAATTCATGTCATGTTCAAAGGGAAAAAGAACATATGCTAAAAACCAAAGAGAAGTACAGAGCACTGCAATATGGTTAAAATTGATATTAAATTTACATGTCACCAATAAGACTTAAAAAATTAACATTACATATTGGTCTTGGGTGAAAAGCAAGAGAACAACTTCCTTCAGTACCAATCAACCAAAAACCAGAAATCATGTATGTACAACACATTGCAAAGACATTGATCTCACATTAGTAAATTTACCTTATGAAAATGTATGAGCCTGTCAACAGCATCAGTTGGACTGATTTTAGCCTTGTTTCTCCATTTAGAAGGTGGTAGTAAATAGAGCAGCAGCAAGAAAGAGGAAATGTTACCATCCCAGTCTGATGGAAAATGAGAAGTTGTCAATGCTCAGAAATATGAATTATCATGTACAACAGAGAGCCTTGCCTGCCATTTAAAACTTCAAAATACCAATTACAATTTTCAGACTGTTGTTTCTTTGCTGCACTGATATAACTTTGAAGTTCTGCTGTCAAAGTGAGAGGCTTTGCTTCTTTGATGACTTTCTGCTTGAATGCTGTCTCCCACTGCTCAAGCAATTTTGCGGATGATTCAACAACAAAATGAAGTCTTGATTTACCTAATGAAATTGCATACAGCAAAACAACACAAAGCCATCATATCTGAATCACACTTAATTCCTTAAACCTAGAAATAAATGGAAGAGAATGTTTGTACTTACCAAACCTCCCACCTGCTCTGGCATTATTAGAGTTTGAACTTGCACACAGGTCTGGCTGTGTTCTCCCCAACCATTCTACATCACTGAAGTTTGAAAGCATTTCAGTGCATGCACTTGGTGTTGAGGTAGCTGTGGGTGAAAGTTTTTTTTTCAAACAGGGAACATCAATATTGATTAATTTTCAAATATTTTATGAAGACTTTTGAACATTTCTGAAAGAAGTCATACACCATCAGAAACATCCAGATCAGCAAAAAGTCATTGTGTAGAACATTTTACTGTGAAGCATATCTGTGGGTTGCTCTGAATCAACTCTTGAAAAATATCTTCCTCCACATTAGTATCTGTTTCATCAAAGATTTGAAGTGCATCATTTGCTGTACGCCCAAATTTTTATTTTCACTAAAACATTAGCTACAGGCTAATATTGGCTAATGCAACTTAAAATATCATTACATTTTTTTAACTTAGTTTTTGCTACATACAATATTTATGAACATAAATATATCTAAAATAGAGGAATATTTTTGTCAAAATTAAATAAATACATATTTAGATAAATCTATGAATAATTAAGTATGTTATTATTGGGTGATACAAATGACATGATATAATTGATTAATTTTAACTAGGAATATATGTTATTTATTTCTTCATTAATTAAATAATGTATTCATTTGTTTATTTTTATCTATAGTTATTTATTTAACCCCTTGTCACCTGAGGGCATTTTTCAGCAATTTCCACTATAACGCTATAATAAACCCTTATTATCCAATAAATAAAGGAAGGACCATTATTTTTTTCATGAAAACTTGACATATAACTTCTCAAATGTGCTGGAAATTCTGTTTGTGTCAAATTTAAACATTCCTTTACTTAGAAACCAATGTGCTTTTTCCAATTTTTTGTTATAAAATACAATATATTTCAAGGTGAATAATGCCAGGTCAGTTTTATTTCACCTCTGAGGTGTTCCCAGACATGTCATCTGTACCTGTGAAAAGTTTCATATTAATAACACAAAAATAAATAAATAGTTACAGCATTAGGCACCACCATGGCTCCATAATATAAAAGTTATATCAAATAATTAAAAATTATTTCTCATATATATATAGTAAAAAGGAAGGGCTGTTCCAGTGCCGGAAATCAAATCCACTCTTCGCTTGGTGTAATGTGTACCTACTCCCAAAAATAACACTCAATCCAAACACTCTGTAATACTCCAAGTTTTGATGTCCTCAAATCAACACCAGAATCAACACTTGTTAACTGAGAAAAAATTAACACTGAAAAAACAACACTAAACAACATTGAAGATTTTGCTCTGAATGGGTTATTATTTTGTGATTATTTTTAATTTAACTGTCAATTTTATACTCTCACATGGCAGTAAATAGTCTGCTTATAAATAGTCTGCTTATTTCTTATTTCATTTTATATATTTCCCAGGTGCTTCTAGGCTATGATCTGAGTTATATAATGTATCTATGATCAAAATGGTGATACTTTACATAACAATATGAGATCTCTCTCTCTCTCTCTCTCTGTATATATATATAGGAACATACAGGAACAATGCCTCACACGGACCATGAGACCGCAGCCTGGAAACTCAACCCTATAGGGGCCCGTGGCCACTGCCAGGGGGCGCCCAGACGAGTAAGGAGCCCTGGACGTCAGCACCAGGAAGTGCGGCAGGAAGCTCATCAAGGGGCACCTGGAGCACGTCTGGGTGGAAATAAAAGGAGCCGCATTCCTCCAGTCATTAGCCGGAGTTGGGAGGAAGAGGACGAAGCTCAGAGGAGAGGAGTAAAGGTGGTGAAGGAAGGTTGGACAATTGAGAGGCCCGGACTTAAGGGTGATTGGTGCTGGGGCACTGTATGCTGTGCGGGAGAGTTTTTATTGTATACAAATGTGGGTGTTTTTGACTTATGGTGTCTGCCTGTTTGTGTTCAGGCTGGTTCTCCACAATATATATATAGTCACACATGTACGATTAGGAGGCAGTCAAAGAGCCTAAAGGTGAGTAAGACATCGTGAGATAAGGGGTTGTCACATGGTACTTACCTAAACTCTCTTTTGCCAACAGAAAACAAGAAGAGAAATAATCCCACAACTTCCGGATTTCCAAATGGCCGCAACGATGTCACTTCCAGCCAACATTGATGACATCACTTCCGGCACCTACAAATCACCTCACTTCCGGCTCCTCAAAATGACGTTGTTTCCGGTTCCTGCTGCAATGTCACCATTTTGCCAACCATTTCCTGTCACCTGTTTTCTGTTCTATATAACCACCATTTTGTTACAGTAATGTTGTTCATTGTACTTTCAAGACTTTGAATCATTGCCTTTTTTTAGTATTGTCTGTACGACAATATACGGGGACGGTCCCCAAACCTCTATTTTGGTATTTGTGACATTCTTTCTAACACTATATATATATATATATATATATATATATATATATATATATATACTCGTGCAGATGAAAAGAATATATAGAAAAGCCTACTACACACTTTTTAATTACTTTGCACATCCAAAGTTCAAAGACCTGTGTTTCTGCTTAACACCTCCAGCATTGTGAACAGTGTTTAATAGGCTAATGTCTTTAGTGCCCTTCTACTTAATCACAATCATTTTGCCTTTATGATATGCAGCTACTGCGGAACCACAGTGATCCTTCAGGTAGATCAAATTCACTGGGTATATCACAATGGTTTGGTCAGTGCCATATGCAATATACATTAGTTTCATTAACTGTGTCAATGTCTGATGACCAATTCACATTGTCATCACTACCTTTTGATTCAGTGTTTCAATTTCAGTTTGTTATACTTTTGTTAATGCACTTGACTAGATTATATAGGGAATTATATTTTTTAAAAATATCTTTAAATGTGAATACTCTTTTACTCTATTCTCTTTTTGATGTTAAAAATTACTTATCTGGTTGTTCCCGTTTTTTCTTTTGTCTTTAAAAATAATAAAAGAAAAAAGTTTACAAACAAAAAACTCTACTTCCAAAAAAATGTGTAGTTATTTGCATACATGAACTCTTCATTGAACTTATGAAAACACAATTCACATGGTGGGATTTTCAGTCAATTTCTGTTCTCAGTAAGTAAATCAAACAATCTTCGCACTGCCTCTTTCAGAGCCTTTGCAATTTGCCCCCACCTTCTATTGTATCTGACTTCTACCAGGTCTCTTGCGCTAGTGTACTTAAGGGTAGTGCTGTTTTGTCATATAATTGGTTATATTTGTGCTCCCTCTGTAAGTATTGGTTTGTATGTTGAGGAATATGTTAAGCTTTGGGCCTGTTTTGCTGCATCTGGACCAGGATGGCTTGCCTTCATTGATGGAACAATGAATTCTGAATTATATCAGAGAATTCTAAAGGAAAATGTCCATGAACTGAATCTCAAGAGAAGGTGGGTCATGCAGCAAGACAACGACCCTAAGCACACAAGTCGTTCTACCAAAGAACGGTTAAAGAAGAATAAAGTTAATGTTTTTGAATGGCCAAGTCAAAGTCCTGATCTTAATCCAATCGAAATGTTGTGGAAGGACCTGAAGCGAGCAGTTAATGTGAGGAAACCCACCAACATCCTAGAGTTGAAGCTGTTCTGTATGGAGGAATGGGCTAAAATTCCTCCAAGCCGGTGTGCAGGAATGATCAAAAGTTACCAGAAAAGTTTAGTTGCAGTTATTGCTGCATAGGGGGGGTCACACCAGATACTGAAAGCAAAGGTTCACATTCTTTTGCCACTCACAATTATGTAATATTTGATAATTTTCCTTAATAAATAAATGACCAAGTATAAGCTTTTTGTCTCATTTGTTTAACTGGTTTCTCTTTATCTACTTTTAGGACTTGAGTGAAAATCTGATGATGTTTTAGGTCATATTTATGCAGAAATATAGAAAATTCTAAAGGGTTCACAGACTTTCAAGCACATCTGTACATATTAAATGTTCAGTATCAAAGTAGCCAGTAGTAAAAACATTCAATGCCAAAAATGCTTACCTTGCATTTGCACAGTGTCTGGTGAGGATTGCATTAGGGATGCACATTCTAAACTGAGTTGTCTCTTATCTTCTTTGATATTGTTTGGATTTCCAAAAACTTTAAATATTGAGTCTGGTAGTGTAGCCAAGGACAACACCAAGATGGATTCCAGTGTATGGCTTTTGAAGCGTAACCCTTCATTCAGAAGCACACCGAAGATAGAAAATAGCAAAAATTGTGTTACATAATAAAGTGACACAGCTATTCATTATATGAAATGTTTTTTGAATCATCATGGTCTACCTAATTGTATGGACTCCATCCAGGTCTCCGTGGTATTCTTCTATGAGATTTTGTGTTGTAATATGCAATGCCATTGGGATCATTTTTGATACTGTTGCCTTTTTTTTCTGCAGGCATCTCAGTTGGATGTTTGAGTGGAAGAAGGAGGAGACATGCTTAATGATATCATATTCTCCTCTGTATTTAAATTAAATAAGGCAGCACCAACTGGCTCCTGTTAGTCATGTAGACGCTACAGCATGTTGTGCTGTTCCATCTGGTGTCCACTTCTTGAACAACATTCAGCACTGGTCTGCCCTTCAGCTGCTGTATTTCAGAAAGCAAATTGCCTAGACCAAAGATATAATTTTACTTGCTTTTTGACGAATTTCCTGAAGCTTGAGAGTTTGGTCAGTTACTTTCTTTACTACCAGATTTAGGACATGGGCCAAGCACTGGACATGGTGAACTTTCAGCAGCTGGTCACTGGCAACATGATTGACTGCTTTGTCAATCAACATGCAGTCTATTTTGCCACTGACTTCCTAGTTCAAGGGTGGCACGGTGGCACAGTGGTAGCGCTACTGTCTCGCAGTAAGGAGACCTGGGTTTGCTTCCCGGGTCCTCCCTGCATGGAGTTTGCATGTTCTTTCCATGTCTGCATGGGTTTCCTCCGAGTGCTCTGGTTTCCTCCCACAGTCCAAAGACATGCAGGTTAGGTGCATTGGCGATCCTAAATTGTCCCTAGTGTGTGCTTGGTGTGTGAGTGTGTTTGTGTGTGCTCTGTGCTGGCTGGGATTGGCTCCAGCAGACCCCCATGACCCTGTGTTAGGATATAGCGGGCTGGACAATGACTGACTGACTGGCTGACTGACTTCCTAGTCCATCATTAGCACACTCATGGACTCCATAAATGTGCAGCAATGTGTCTGGGGAAATCACCTGACACCGAGGAGAACTGTGGCCAGTTTTGCTTCTGCTGTAACATAACGGCATGTGATACCTAGATAATTATCCATATTCTTGGAGCTCCATATATCAGATGTCAGACTGGCAAATTCAGCCTGCTTTACTTCAGGCATTGCTTTCTGCTTTACTGCACAGTACTTGGCCTGAACCATGGATTTCAGTGGCTTTCTGGTTGGGGGGTTGTATCTTGGATCAAGCTTGTTAACAAAAGCCTGGAAGCCTTTATCTTCAACAATAGCAAAGGGTTGCCAATCCTTTACGACCATGCCAACCAAAGCCTCATCCAGCTTCTCTTGTCTGCATAATAATAAAAAAAGGGAACACACACACACACCACACAAAACAAACTTAATGCAGTGTGTTTAAGCTAACTGTGGACACCCACAGCAGTCCCCTGACTGCAGAACTGCTAAAATATTTGTATGATAATACATGTGTCATGCCTTGCTTAGACATTCCAGTGTCAGCAGATACAGCGGGATGTGTCGAAGCATTGAAGATGTATTATAGCAAAACACAAATTGCTTATTGCAAATTATGCATTGTAACTTTGCTGGAGATTCTAAATTGAAGTAATTCCACACCAAAGATGGAGACCTGAGGACTTTCCATAATCTAGTCACAATATTAAACGTAAAGTAGACTAGTTGTATAATCACAATGTGTATGTGTGAAGATGCAACTCCCTTCACAATGGTGTAATGGTATATTTTCCTTTACCATCTTTTTGCAGGACAGTATAGTTTCTTCTGAAGGTTTCCTGCTGACTTTTATTAACTGTGCCCTGTTAGTCTCAGTATTATAAATGAAGGTTAGAGAAGTGGCACATACCTTAATCCTTTCAGGTACACATGAAGCGGGGTAGGATGATGTCAGCGGTGAAAGAGTGATGTGTCTTAGGAGGATTTTGGAATATTGTTGTGGGCGTCTCTCCTCTAAGGGCCCTCAGGGAGTTATATTGACCACCGCTTGACCCTTTCTCCCAGAGTTGAAAGGTGTTAAGAACTGAATTTTGTCTTTGTGTGTTTTGTGGCCAGCTGGCTAGTGCACGTGATCTGGCCTAGAAAGCAGTATGCAGGAGTCAGGAGGTGTACAAGAGTGTGAACCAGCACCATCATGTGAGCAGGTGAGCATAGTTAACTCACTTGTTTAAAGGGGTACGGGATGCATTACAGGGGAATAGGTGACCAGATCCCTTGTCAGCTGATTGTGGGAAAAACTTAGAAAACCTGTTGAGAATGAACATAAGGAAGAAAGAAAAAGTTGAGTTAAGCATAGGACATCCAGTGTTGTATATGGCCATGAGCTGGATTTGACTGTTGCAGATGAGCTTGAATTCTGTTGTGACATTAAGCTCCACTAATTTCTGAGCTTCAGTAAGAGGGGTAGCAAAACACAACCAAAAGAGGAATTAAAACGTAACAAGCTTGTTAGAGACTGAATGTACTGCGAGTGAAGTGCCCAGATAAAATGGAAATTGGCTGGGTGCAATTATGTGATTGTTTTTTGTTTTTTTTTGAGATCATCAATTTACACAGACAAGACTTCACACCAAATTGACTTCTGAATGAGAAGATACCAGTGACATCATGGCTCTAGCGTGCCTGAGGATCACGTGATGGTCATGTTTCAAACTGAGAGCAAATCTCGACATGGTGTCAACATGTCAGTATCGAGCAACCCATGACTAATACACACCACAAGACTTCTCAGTTCGCAAATTTACACTTTGATAACTGCCAGCAGCCAGTCGCAAACCTCTGGATTTTAATAGCTATCTAAGGCCCTGTCCACACTACCCTATTTTTGTTTAATGCCAGAGAAAGATCTATCTCCATTTTCACCTTTCATCTACACTACCCCAGCCCCTGATAATGAAGACTTGTAAAATGTTCACCAAAGTTGGATACTTGTGTAAGTGTAGGCATTAGTGTTGTAATGTGGATGGGCAAAAGCAAAGTTATCCGAAAATAATGCTCTAATCACACTGTGATTGATCCTGCTCATTACTACCTCTCATTCAGTGATTGGTCATATTTTTCTGTACCTTTATCTGTCAGTTTGTAGCGGATGCCACATGTGCTATTATTCCATGGGCAGTTTGCTGCCTCTTTGGGTGCATTACAGGGAAGAAGGATGCTGTAAATACACCTTTAAGGGGGAGGTCATAACTCGGTCTGGGCGGTTGGTGTTGAAACTTAAAAACCGGAAAAGAAGGGGAGAAAAAGAGACATCTTGTGGTAAAGGAAAGTGAAGAGACAAGGTAGCGCCAAGGAAAGTATCTACTGGAACAAGTTTTTTTTTTTTTTTTGAAGACTCAGTGACGCAAGGGAGACGCGTCTCTGAAGACAGACTCTATTTCTTTGATTTCGCTGACAAATATCTTGGACCGGTAGGATTAAACTTTGTTGTTGTGGGCTCGACGGCTGGCGTATTCCAGTAGGGTTTCCTCTTTGCACTGAACAATAAGGACAGTAAGCCCATTTGGACAAACTGGTTTCTCTTATTTATGAACATCGCGTGTTCAAACCAGAGAGGGGGGTTTTAATTGCTATGTATTTCTTTGTTTGTTTTTCTTTATATATGTAAAATAATATGTTATTCTTTTGCTTCTTCTTTATTTTGTGATATGGCTTGTTGTTAATGCTAAGCTGGGCCTGGTGGTGGGGGTCAATAAAAGGACGAATGTTGGTCACGTTGCCCGACAGATTTTAAATATTGAACTGCTTTATACTAGCAGTTTTCTAATCGTGCTGTAACGCGGGGTTTAGTTGTTCGCCCGGAGTTAGCGGTACAAGTTCCCAAACAGATATAGTAACGCTTAAATTTAGCCATTTTAACCTCTGTTGCAGGTTTTCTCAGAATGTCTGAAACCATGTTCTTAGATTCACAAGAGACAATTTTTATATTCCTTCACTGAACATGTTATGAATGAAGTGGTATCTGATACCTATGTGCTTGGACCTCTGTCTGTTCACATGGTTCTAACTTAATGCAATAGCTCCTTGATTGGCATCAACTTTTCCTTCCAATGCCATTTAACAGCTGTGTTAAATATATAATATATGCTTTCTAACCCCGCCACAGGGGATGCACAAACCAGTGTGTTTCTTTGTGCCAGTCCCAAGCCCGGATAAATGGGGAGGGTTACGTCAGGAAGGACATCCAGTGTAAAATTTTCACAAATCAATATGTGGAGAACAATACAAATTTCCATACCGGATCGGTCGAGTCCCGGGTTAACAACGACTGCCACCAGTACTGTTAGCCAACAGAGTGCTGGTGGAAATTGGGCTACTGTTGGCCAAAGAAGGAGAAGAGGGGGGAGATGTATCCGGAAGCAGGAGTAGAGGAGGAAGGTAAAGAGAGTGGAACTGAGGGTAGGAACTTTGAATGTTGGCAGTATGACTGATAAGGGGAGAGAGTTAGCAGATATGACCGAGAGAAGGAAGGTTGATATATTGTGCATGCAAGGGACTAAATGGAAAGGGAGTAAGGACAGATGGATTGAAGGTGGGCTGAAATTGTTCTATCATGGTGTGGATAGGTGGAGAAATGGAGTAGGGGTTATTCTGAAGGAACCGTATGTCAAGAGTGTTTTGGAGGTGAAAAGTGTCAGACAGAGTAATGATCATAAAGCTGCAAATTAGAGGTGTGATGATGAATGTTGTTAGTGCATATGCCCCACAAGTTGGGTATGCAATGGATAAGAGAAGATTTTTGAGGTGAGTTGAATGAAGTGATGAACAGCATACCCAAGAGACAGAAAGTGGTGATTGGAGCGGATTTCAATGGACATGTTGGTGAGGGGAACAGAGGAGACAAGAAGGTAATGGGTAGGTATGGTGTGAAGGAGAGGAATGAAGAAGGTCAGTGGATAGTGGATTTTGCCAAAAGGATGGACATGACTGTGGTGAATACATATTTTAAGAAGAGGGAGGAACATAGGGTTATGTACAAGAGTGGAGGAAGATGCACACAGGTAGATTACATCCTATGCAGAAGAGTCAATCTGAAGGAGATTGAAGACTGCAAAGTGGTGGCAAGGGAAAGTGTAGTTAAGCAGCATAGGATGGTGGTCTGTAGGATGATGTTGGAGATCAAGAAGAGGAAGAGTGTGAGGGAAGAGCCAAGGATCAAATTGTAGAAGTTGAAAAAGGAAGTCTGCAAGCTTGAGCTTAGGGAGAAGGTGAGACAGGCACTGGGTGGTAGTGAAGAATTACCAGACAGTTGGGAAACTACAGCAGATGTAGTAAGGGTGACAGCAAGAAGGGTGTTTGGCGTGACATCTGGACAGAGGAAGGAGGAAAAGGAAACCTAGTGGTGGAATGGGGAATTACAGGAGAGCAGAGGAAGAGGATGGCAAAGAAGAAATGGGATAGTCGGAGAGATGCAGGAAGTAGACAAAAGTACAAGGAGATAAGGCACAAGGTGAAGAGAGAGGTGGCAAAGGCTGAAGAAAAGGCGTATGATGAGTTGTATGAGAGGTTGGACACTAAGGAGGGAGAAAAGGACCTGTACCAATTGGCTAGACAGAGGGACCGAGCTGTGAAAGATGTGCAGCAAGTTAGGGTAATAAAGTATAAAGATGGAAACGTACTTACAAGTGAGGAGAGTGTGTTGAGCAGATGGAAAGAGTACTTTGAGAGAATGAGAGAGAGAAGAGGTTGAATGATATGGAGATAGTGAATCTTGCATAGAAAACAATTTCCAATAGTTTTAGCATTTGCTAAAACTACAAATAAATCTCAGGGTCATAGTTTTTTATATATTTATATTGATTTTAATTTGAAGCAAATAACATTCCATAAAATCAAGTCAAATGTAACAAACCAAAATTCAACCCCCCAAAAAAGATAAAGAGAGGCGAGCCAACAACAAGAGCAAATCTTTAAAAGCAGCAAGGAAGGAAAACTATTCTTATTCTAAAATGTTAATTGATTATTAAACAGATCCTTTAAGTGAGAATTAGATTGTTTCCAATTTCTAATAGTATAGAACATCAGGTACCCACTGACTTAGAAGTTGTAGGGTGAGATTCTTCCAATTGAGCAAGATAAGTGTACATGCTAATATTGAGGTAAAGACAATTGCAGTTTGTTTGTCCTTCTTCATTTTAAGCCTGCCTAGAAGTACACCAAACACAGCTGTTAATGGGTTAGGAGTGATTGTGACACCAGGCCTGTCTGATAGGCATTAAAATATGTTTATCCAAAATGATGCTAATTTGGTGCACACCCAAAACATGTGGCCTAGTGAGACTAGAGCTAGACTGCAATGTTCACGGGTTGAATCCTGCCATGGATACATAGTGGACAATTTTAAATTAGATAAATGCACTCCATAAAATATTTTAAGTTCCATAATTCAGTGTTTTGCTCATATTAAGCTAGAGTGTATTCTATGCATGACTACCTTCCACTCCTTTTCTGAAACATTAAGTGAAAGGTCTTTTCCCCACCAAACCCTGGGATCTTTGAAAGGAAGGGACTTTAAAATGTTTTTATATATTGTAGAGAATTTATCTGAGTCAAGACTGACTTTAAGACTGAAAAAATATTTCTTCTGCAATAGAAATAGGTGGGTGGTAAAAATTGAGCAGGTCCCCAGGGCCAGAGTTTTGACCACGTTGAAATATATACCCGTAGACAGCCATATACAGGTAAAATTCCATTACAACAAATATCTTTACAATGAAATTTTCTTTACAACGAAGTACTTTTGGCCTTGACAGTTTCCCCATATGACATGAGTCTATAGAAATCTTGTTACTGCGAAATACATTCAGCAGATATTTTCATTACAACGAAGTGCCCAAAAGACCTTGAAATGCCTGGATGAATCATCCATTGAGCAGTTAGTTCTGTGGTAGCAGCTCAGTTGTGAACAACGATCCCCAAACAGAAACACTGTAATTTTATTTTTTCTTTCTTTGAACTTTCCTCATACTGTTTTTTTGCTGTTTTTGTTGTCTGTGGCTTTCAGTGACACCTTTTGCTTATTGCTCGTCAACATTTGAAAAACATCCTTTGGAATTTAACTGATTTCACCTTCCTATACAAAACAGCAGACACGAAAAACCAATAACAGTTCATATTAGAAAAAAAAATAAATTTTTGCAGCTCTCAATTGCGACAAAAAGAAAAAAGACATTACCAGTGAATTTGGAATTTCACCATCGAAACTGTCAACTTTCTTGAAAGACCGAGCATAAAAAGAAGAAAAATCTCGGGTTGCAAACGTATGCAAACTGCTGCACTTGAAGACTGTGGAAAAAGTGATTTTATGTGGTTCAGTGATGCTCATTTAAGAAACATTCCTATTAATGCAGCATTCAGTCAAGAAAATGTGAGGTTTCTAAGCTCTCTTTGGGACCTCCCCCAACTGGACAACATGCCAAAGAGTGTCGCCAAGTGCGATCACCGCGTCTGTGGAAGACTGTTTATCCATTGCTGGAGTAACTGCAGGCTCACAGCTCTGCTGCGGCTCTTCACCGAAGCAAACAGAAAAGATCTCCATGGGTGATGTAAGGAACATTGCTACTAACCTGGCCACAACCGTGCCTGACTGCTGTGTCTGTGTATAGGACAGTGGCAGATCACGCTACAATAAATAACTCAGCTGTTCCTGTTTCAAACTGAATAAAGGTTGTTTTGCTAAAGTATTGAGACTAAGCCTCATGTTTTGGGGTGCAAGACAGGGACTTATAGTGCGACCCTGATCTTTTTTGCTTCTGTGGCACTTCACTGCAGCGCCGTGAGCCCGCTATTGCTATTGTCTATCAACGGACAATCTTCCACAGACACGGCAATTGTGCTTCAGGACCCACTTCAGCGTGTGGGTCCTGTTCAGTGGGGAGTAGGGGGGATCCCAAAAGAGTTCAGAAACCTCACAATATGAAGAAGAAAAGGATGATTCGGCTTCTGATTGATAACTGTGCTGCCTACAACATGCTTAAACATTTAGATAATGTTCACGTTGAATTCCTTCCACCCAATTGCACAGCAGTGCTTCAGCCATTGAATTTGGGCATCATTTGCGCCCTGAAAGTGTGTTATTGCAAGGAAATGCTGAGAAAAATTCTCGTCAGTATAACTTGTAGACCGGAGGAGATTCAAATTAATGTAAAAGAAGCTATTGAAATGATTGGAAGTTAAAGTAAGCACTATAGTGACAAATACAGAATCTCATTATTACGAAATTTTCATTACAACGAAATATTTTTTAGGTCCCTGGCAGTTCATTGTAATGGACTTTTACCTCTGTGTGTGTGTATATATCTATATATATATATCGATAGATAGATATATAATCTATACTAATATAAGGCAAAGCCCTGACTGACTGACTGACTGACTCACTCACTCACTCACTCACTCACTCACTCACTCATCACTAATTCTCCAACTTCCCGTGTAGGTAGAAGGCTGAAATTTGGCAGGCTCATTCCTTACAGCTCACTTACAAAAGTTAAGCAGGTTTCATTTCGAAATTCTATGCGTAATGGTCATGACTGGAAGCTGTTTTTCTCCATTTACTGTAATGGAGATGAGTGCGAAAGCCGTGGGGGCGGAGTTTCGTGTGACATCATCACGCCTCCCACGTAATCACGCAGTACGTAGAAAACCAGGAAGACCTCCAAAAAGCGCTGAAGAAAACATGCATTATATAATTGAGAAGGCAGCGAAACAATAAGAAGCGAGCGAGTGACATACAACCATATTCATGAGTGATGCTACTACGGAAACAAAGCACGGTGTAAACCTAAACTTTAAATTAAGTTCATAGACAGGCTGCCGCTGGCGTTTGTAATTTAGTGCCTGCCCATATAAGGCTGTCCATCAGCGGCAATCCAATAGAAACACTGCCACTAAATATTCACGGGTGAAGGACTGTGCTTATGCAGAGGAAGATAAGATGGTCAAGGTGGTGTTTGGCACAAAGTCAGCGAAACTGCGAGAGAAAGTTTTAAGTGCCGGTACTTCGGTAACATTAAATACAGCCATGGACATAGCACGACATGGCACCAGCACAGCTGGGAAACTTCGATGCATGTACACCGAGCGGCTCACGTGAACTGACGCAGTGCACAGACAAACAGCAACATTTCCAAAGAACGCTGAACAAAAACCGAATTACACAATTGAAAAGGCAGCAAAAAAATATGAAGCGTCTGATACATACAAGCATATTCATAAATGCAGCTACTGCGGAAACAAAGCACACTGTGGAAAAAGTCAATGTCCCGCTAAAGGAAGACAGTGTAAAAAATAAAAAAAAAAACCCGTGCATGCAGTGTGTTAGGTCTCAGATAAAGAAGAAGACGAGCTGTTTATTGATGCAGTAAGAAACGAATCGATGAATGAAACCTGTTATCTTTACAACGAATGACAAACACGGAATGTAACTTGAACACAACACATCCTACAAATACGAACCTGATTGAAAGAAATAATGATAATCAAGTCCTTGATGACAGCAACACTCAATAACACTCACAAAACAATTACTGTATATTGACAGTCATGTTACGTTATTTTTAAAATGTTCCCTTTTCTTTTTCATAGCTCCTTTAACACACTACTTCTCCGCTGCGATACGCGGGTATATATATATGTATATATACCCCGATCTACATACTCGAATAATGGATACTTTATTCGCCATCAATGATTGTTTTGGTAAAGCCATACTCAGTGTATTCATTAGATGAACGGTAAAAAAGTAAGAGCGAGGGGAGGATGACTTATTGAGACACGCAGGCAAAACCACAATAGCACGCGGGCTCGATGTACGAAAAAATATATCTTTTCAAGTTCTATTTAGTCCATATGTGTCAAACTCAAGGGCTGCGGGCCACATCCGGCCCGGCGTGTAATTATATCTGAAGACCTGAATGCAATGCAGAAGATACAGAAAGCAGAAGAGTTAAAGAAGAATCTGACACTTCAGCAGACGTTTTTACCTGTGCACAATCACAAAGTGATTTCAAGTGAAGCTGCTTTTATGGGAGACACAAATGCACCAGTGCAACTTGCCCCACTTTCCCTGTTGCCAAGTAATGTTGAACCAAGTCGGCACAACGGTGTTCCCAAATACACACTTTGCTGATAAACTGAGTGCACTGTGCACTGAGTTCGCACGGCGATTTGGTGACTTTGAAGAACAAAAAAAGAATTTTGAGTTGTTTCGCAACCCATTTGCCTTCGATGTGGAAACTGCACCTGTTTAGATTCAGATGGAGGTGATTGAGCTGCAGTGTAATGACACACTGAAGGCAAAGTACGATACTGCAGGGCCCGCATAGTTTATTCACTCCATTCACGCAAAAAATGCTCCAGCTCCATCTACATGCGGTTCGAACCTTGTGCATGTTTGGTAGGAAATATCTGTGTGAGAAGCTCTTCTCAGTGATGAAGACTAACAAAACAGCACACAGGAGTCGCCTCACTGATGAGCACTTGCAGTCCATCTTGAGAATCTCCACAACACAGAACCTCACACCAAACATAAACGAACTTGTTGCCAAAAAAAGATACCAGGCGTCCAGCTCTAAAATGACATATGAGCAAAGACAACTGAATGATTTGATTTGTTATTGCTGAAAAGAACACATTTTATTTATATTTCTAGGTTTTGTTATGCAGCATGTTCATATTTGAATTTGTGTAATTTTGACAGGATATATTTTTATGGAGAGCAAAATCTTTTGGGAT
>JANRMT010062806.1:4266792-4283573 GCA_026402145.1 Polypterus bichir lapradei
CCATACAATCAGATTGTGATTCAGACTATGAATGCCTTGAATATATATATATATAATATAATATAATATGTGACAGCAACACTCATCACTCACAACAGTGACAAAACAATTACATTGACAATCATTTTACGTTATTTTCAAAATGTTTCATTTTCTTTTTCATTACTTCTTTAACACACTACTTCTCCGCTGTGAAGCGCGGGTATTTTGCTAGTCTATAATATATAGTAACAATAATGACCACAAGACATTGTGAAGGTTTGGGGCAGCCACCCGTATAATTGTTCCCGGCTGCAAAACTTATTCAAAATCAAGTCCATGTTCACACAACTCAGTCCAAAACAGAACTGACTTAGTATTACAAGATGGCGGCTTTAAAAGCCATTAAAGGAAGTGATGTCATCAGGACCGGAACCGAAAGTGACGTCGTTGGCTGCCCCAGAGCCTGGCGGGATTTCCCTAGAATGGTGTACAAGAGTATGAGAGAGAGAATGTATGTTTATAATATATATAAATTCCTCCTCGAACTGCCACCTTATCATGGTGGAGGGGTTTGCGTGTCCCAGTGATCCTAGGAGCTCTGTTGTCCAGGGCTCTATGCCCCTGGTAGGGTCACCCAAGGCAAACTGGTCCTAGGTGAGGGATGAGGCAAAGAGCGGTTCAACCACACCTCCTATGAAGAAGAAAAACCTTGGACGACGTTTTCCCTCGTCCAGACACAGGTCACCGGGTCCCCCCTCTGGAGCCAGGCCTGGAGGTGGGGCTCAATGGTGAGCGCCTGGTGACCGGGCCTGCACCCATGGGGCTCAGCCAGGAACAGCCCGAAGATGCAACGTGAGTCCCCCTTACCATGGGCTCACCACCTGTAGGAAGGGCCAAGGAGGTCAGGTGCAGTGTGAGTTGGGTGGTGGCCGAAGGCGGGGATGTTGGTGGTCCGAATTTTGGCTACAGAAGCTGGCTCTTGGGACGTAGAATGTCACCTCTCTGAAGGGGAAGGAGCCTGAGCTAGTGCGCAAGGTTGAGAGGTTCCGGCTAGATATAGTCAGGCTCACCTCGATGCACAGATTGGACTCTGGAACCAATCTCCTTGAGAGGGGCTGGACTCTCTACCACTCCAGATTTGCCCCCGGTGAGAGGCGCCGAGCGGGTGTGGGCATACTTATTGTCCCCCGACTTGGAGCCTGTTCATTGGGGTTTACCCTTCGGGGAGTGGGACAGGTCCTAACTGTTGTTTGTGCATATGTGCCGAACAGCAGTTTGGAGTCCCTGGAGGGGTTGCTAGAGGGCATACCTTCTGGGGACTTCCTCATACTGCTGGGAGACTTCAATGCTCACGTGGGCAATAACAGTGAGACCTGGAAGGGCATGATTGGGAGGAATGGCCCCCCCGATCTGAACCCGAGCGGTGTTTCGTTATTGGACTTCTGTGATCGTCATGGATTGTCCATAACGAACGCCATGTTCAAGCATAGGGGTGTTCATATGTGCACTTGGCACCAGTACACCCTAGGCCTCAGTTTGATGATCGACTTTCTGGTCGTGTCATCGGACTTGCGGCCACATGTCTTGGACACTCAGGTGAAAAGAGGGGCGGAGCTGTCAACTGATCACCATCTGGTGGTGAGTAGGCTTCGATGGTGGGGGAGGATGCCAGTCAGGCCTGATAGGCCTGAACGTGTTGAGAGGGTCTGCTGAGAACGTCTGGCAGAGTCCTCTGTCAGAAGTAGCTTCAACTCACACCTCCAGCAGAACTTCGACCAAGTCCCAAGGGAGGTGGGGACATCGAGTCCGAATGGGGCATGTTCCGTGCCTCTATTGTTGAGGCAGCTAACCGGAGCTGTGGCCGTAAGGTGGTCGGTGCCTATCATGGCGGCAATCCCTGAATCCGTTGGTGGACACCGGCGGTGAGGGATGCCATCAAGCTGAAGAAGGAGTCCTACTGGACCCTTTTGTCCTGTGGGACTCTTGAGGCAGCTAATAGGTACCGGCAGACCAACAGGAATGCAGCTTTAGTGGTTGCTGAGGCAAAAACTCTGGCATGGGAGGAGTTTGGGGAGGCCATGGAGAATGACTTCAGATGACTTTGAGGAGATTCTGGTCCACCGTCCGGCGTCTAAAAAGGGGGAAACAGTGCAGTGTCAACACTGTATATGGTGAGGATGGTCTGCTACTGACCTCGACACGGGACGTTGTGAGTCAGTGGGGGGAGTACTTCGAAGACCTCCTCAATCCCGCTAAAGCTGAGCCTGGGGACTCGGAGGTGGGCTTGCCCATCTCTGGGCCTGAGGTCACCGAGGTGGTCAAAAAACTCCTTGGTGGCAGGACCCCAGGGGTGACTGAGATACGCCCGGAGTTCCTCACGGCTCTGGATGTTGTAGGACTGTCTTGGTTGACATGTCTGTGCAACATCACGTGGACATTGGGGACAGTATCTCTGAATTGGCAGACCGTGGTGGTGGTCCCCCTCTTTAAGAAGGAGGACCGGAGCGTGTGTTCCAACTACAGAGGAATCACACTACTCAGCCTCCCTGAAAAAGTCTATTCGGGGTTCTGGAGAGGAGGGTCCATCGAATTGTTGAACCTCGGATTCAGGAGGACCAGTATGATTTTCGTCCTGGTCGCGGAACAATGGACCAAATCTACACCCTTAGCAGGGTCCTGGAGGGTGCATAGGAATTTGCCCAACCAGTCAACATGTGTTTTGTGGAATCGGAAATGGCGTTGAACTGTGTCCCTTGGGGAATCCTGTGGGGGGTGCTCTAGGAATATGTGGTACCGGACCCCCTGATAAGGGCTGTTCGATCCCTGTACAACCGGTGTCAGAGGTTGGTCTGCATTGCCGGCAGTAAGTCGAACCCATTTCCAGTGAGAGTTGGACTCCACCAGGGCTGCCCTTCAACACCGATTCTGTTCATAACTTTTATGGACAGAATTTCTAGGCGCAGCCAGGATGTTGAGGGGGTCCGGTTTGGTAGACTCACGATTGGGTCACTGCTTTTTGCACATGATGTTGTCCTGTTTGCTTCATCAGGCCATGATCTTCAGTTCTCTCTGAATCGGTTCGCAGCTGAGTGTGAAGCGGCTGGGATGGGAATCAGCACTTCCAAATCCGAGACCATGGTCCTCAGGAGGAAAAGGGTGGAGTGCCCTCTCAGGGTTGGGGGCGAGATCCTGCCCCAAGTGGAGGAGTTCAAGTATCTCGGGGTGTTGTTCATGAGTGAGGGAAGAATGGAGCGTGAGATCGACAAGCGGATCGGTGCGGCGTCCACAGTGTTGTGGGCTCTGGATCGGTCTATCGTGGTGAAAAAGGAGCTCTTCCTGGTGTGGCGGAAGTGCTGCATGGGAACCTGGAAGCACTCTGGGTGTACCTGGTTCCTGTTCTGGCAGCACTTCCTGGTGTGGCGGAAGTGCTGCAGTCCATGGCTCTGGAGACATCCAGGCACCCGCTTGCCGTTACCACGGCCCCCCACAGGGTTGAGCTTTCAAGCTCCGTATCTGTGGCCCTGATGCAATCCAGGCTGCCCTCTTGCACACTGGGGAAGATATTGCCCCTCTTCTGGTCCTTCCCTTCTCCAGGCATCCCACGTATATATATGTATATAGTAATAAAGAATAAATGACTCGAACAAAGTCAAAAGGAGTTGGGGAATTAACCTGTGTAATGTCAAGTGGACCAGATGGTAAAGGGATTGCAAAATAGATCAAAAGACCAAAGCATTTGACATAGACTGTTTTGAAATTGAGACACAAAATCAACCCTTCATCTCGCGATACGTCACTCACCTCAGATATTGGATTAAAAATGCCTCCCCAGAAATATTACATGAGTAACCTTCTTGCTGTTCAAATTGAATTACTTAAAGGTTAAGAGTAGACAGGGGTTTTGTTGTGTATAGTAAAATGTCCTGTACAGCAGAGTCATTTACATTTTGTTTAGCTAGTGACACACACGTGTACATGGGAGGCAGCTAGGAGGGTAATTCCATGCCAGACCAGAGGATGGCAAAGTGAACTAACCTTTTTCACCTTTCCTCTGCAGACCAATTATAGGAAATTCCTCCTGACTCTGACATCACTTCTTCTGCCTCCCCATAAAACAGCCATTTTTGCTCCATGTGTGTATGTGTATGTGTATATATACTGTATATATATATTTTGCTAATCTTTTTATATATTTTTGTATTGAGTATTGTTATAATACATTTTTCTTTAATATTTTATGTCACAATATCTGGACAACACTGTTAAAGTATCCATTTATATGTGCATGCTAAGTTTGGCACACAGGGGCTCAGCATTTAGAATTGCCAACCAAGCATAGACTAGATAGCCAAAGACAACCGGAGGATTGTATAGTCAGCCTAAACACAGAACAATATTTCTGTCCTCTGTCAGTACAAAATTGGGAGAATGAGAACCGGCATGTAAGCATTATGATATTTCTGTATTTTGTGGAGGAGGAGTTCAGTCCCTACCTGCCCTTGTTTGGAGGCAGAGAAGACCAGCAAGTGAAGCAGACAGTATTAAAAGGCTTGGACAACAGCCAAACCCTTTGAAGCAGTGTCGGACCTTCGTCTGAAAACCCTCTCAGCGTGGTGTCGAAAAAATGGCAGACTGCATAGATCCAGATTCCCACCTGGAAAGTCTGTCATATGCTTCCCGTCTGTAACCGCGTCAACCGTCAGTAAATGTAAGCTAAAGTATATTTTTCTCATGTGATTCTTATACCGCCGTAATCACGATGGGAGGGATATCACCTTTTCTGTCATATTACTATATTGTTTAGTTACTTAATGTGCCGCAATTTCAAAAGAACACATTTCTGGAGAGCTAATGCCTCTTAAGGAAACAAGTATATATTTAAATATGCTCTAAATACAAATGCAGGGTTACATAAAATCTACAATTAATACATCAAATACCATTAACATGTATATTCCACAGTCTACTGAACCACTAGGCTGCTTTGGGATGTTCTAGTAATAAAAAATTTTTTAAAAATGATATAAATACAAGTGATAGCCAGATGCTATAAGTGAACTGCAACTTTAACAGATACTTGTATGCTATTTACCTTATTATTAATTCTAACGAGTTTGCATGCAGTTTGAGTGAGAAATGTACGGACTTGGGTGCAACTGCTTATCCAAATGTGATGTGGGAGCCCTTCCGTGACAAGACATTCAGGGTTGTGTTGGTGTCACCAGTGTTTCCAGAAGGAGTTGCAGACCACGGTTTGATCACACCTTCGGTCTGTACGGGAAACTAAGAAGAACAGCTGCAAGGGCTATGATGGCAGATAAGAAGGCATTTGTTAGAGGAATCTGTGAGCATGTTACACATCATCTATGTTCTAGTGACCCCTGTCTGGCTTACAGAGGAGTCAAAGCATTACGTACATCCGAATCTGTTCCTTGGAGAGTTGCAGTCAAAGCGGCTGAGGAAATGGTCCTTGTGAATGACAATGAAGTTGTGACCCACTGTGAAGGCTACTTTGAGCAACTGTTTAAAGATGATCCTCTGGCTAGGTTGTTGGATATCTCTGGGGCCACGGTTCTTGAGGCTGATTTTATAATTAGCTGTGAACCACCCAATCTAACTGAGATTGCAGAGGTGGTGAACCAGCTGAGGGTAGGGAAAGCTGCAGGGATCTGTGGTATCCATGGTGAACTTCTCCAGGCTGGTGCTAAGTCTGTCCTCCTGGCATTGTAAGCAATCTTTGCTTTCTATTTGTGAGATGGGAGTCATACCACATGACTGGAAAACGGGACTTGTTGTCCCTATCTGAAAAATGAAGAGTGATCGCCTGGATTGCGGCAACTACAGGGGGATAACACTGCTCTCGGTGCTGGGTAAGGTCCTTGCTGGGGTCATCCTCAGTAAGATCCGTGATCATTTGCTCACCTACTAGTGACTGGAGTAGTCTGGTTTTAAGTCTAAGAAGTCTACCATCAACCACTTCCTGGCACTGAGGGTTCTCATGGAACACAAACACGAATATCAGCAGAGTTTCTTTGCAGCCTTTGTCAATTTTCATAAAGCATTCGACTCCAGCTGCCCTGTGGTGGGACATCCTGAAACTTTGCAGGATCCCCTCAAAGTTGCTGGATGTTATGGTCAGCCTGTAACACTGGTACTGTGAGTGCTGTGCTGCATGGAGGCAGAACCTCTTTGTTTTTCTCAGTTGATTCTTGTCAGAGGTGTGTTCTTACTCCTACTTTGCTCAATCCTTGAATGGACTGGCTTTTGGGCAAGGTCGTGGAGTCCAGAAGCTGTGGGGCATCTGTTGGTGAAGAGAGATTCACTGATCTTGACTTTGCTGATGATACTATGATCTTTATGGAGCCAATGGAAGCTCTGATTGGGGCTCTCAAGAGACTGAGCAAGGTGTCTGAGTTCCTGGGCTTGCAAGTGTCTTTGATAAAAACCAAGATCCATGCCTTTAATGACCTCTTGGGTCCAGTCATCAGCAGTGTGTCTGTCTACGGAGAAAGTGTCGACCTTGTCGAGAGGTTTACTTACCTCAACAGTGACATTCATGTCTCTGGTGACTCTTCTTATGAAGTCAGCAAACAGATTGAGACAGCATGGGAAGGGGACACCCATGTAACACCTGGCTGCGGCAGATAGAGGGTCATTTCCGAAGGATGGGACTGGACCACGTGTCTGCTTAGGGGGATGCCAACCAGGATCCCAAGCTGTTCCGTTGTGTGGTGGGTGCGGCAATGCACTTTACCAATGCATGCTGTCCAACTTGACTTGACTTGACTTGCAATAATAAATAAACACAATATTGGAATGTCTTTTTTTTTTTTGAAAATTCTTGGCATCAGGATGAAGAGGTGTCTCAACTTCAGCTCTCGTCTGTCGCCAGTCACTCTATTGGCCACACTGATACGTATTACACTATGACCATATGCATTGTAAAATAAAACTTACACCTTTAAATGAGTAATAAATTGAC
Organism: Polypterus bichir lapradei; assembly: GCA_026402145.1. Classification (NCBI taxonomy): domain Eukaryota; kingdom Metazoa; phylum Chordata; class Cladistia; order Polypteriformes; family Polypteridae; genus Polypterus; species Polypterus bichir. The sequence continues at coordinate 4,273,757 of JANRMT010062806.1, forward strand.
TATATACTAAAACATTCCATTGTGAAACTTAAAAGTACAAAGCATAACAATTTAGACAAACAAATATTTGTGTTGATTATGAACAAAATCACCATAATTACGCTACGATGTTACTTTTTTGAGTACTCTTACCAAACATTACATGCACAAGCAATGAACATGGGGAAAATGTTTTAAAAAATCAGAATAAATTGAAACAGTGTCAAAATATATTTATAAACAAACTGAGAAGCATTTGCCTTTAGGAAATATAAAAAAAATATTTAATGAGCTGCTATTTACGACAAAATGTTAACAGATCACACTGTTTGTACTGAAACAATATAGCAAAAAATACAGCACAGTATGCAAACTCACAGCCTTATATTATGATGTCAGTGTATTGCGGGCTTCATTTACACGAGCATTATTTGAACTGTACATGGCACCACAGGGTTTGAAAATCTCCTGTATTTAAAGCATTTATAAACATGAGAGGAAACTGCATTGCTGCATCCTAAACTCCATATGCTATTGGTTCAGAGCTCATTCATCCTTGATGGTGTACCATTTCATGATAGTACTTCATGAGTAATGCTGACAAATGACTATCTCTTAGAAGAATTACTGGATGCTTCACATATGGATGCAGGTAAGCATTTGTTAAGCCACCTCCCACCCTGAGTATACATTGCTCATCAAAAAATGGATTCAACTTATGTAACTTTCTTGCCTTGTTTCTTCAGACTTTGTATCTCTTTTGAAAGCATTGCTTCTTGAGCCATCTGGACGATAGTTAGGTCTGCTTCTCTGCTTTCTTGCTTTGCACGTTGTTTAAGTCTCCACTCTTGTCCAGTCAAAAAACTTACAAAGGCAGTCAAGTAATAATGTATCTTCCTTAGCCTGAACATCATAGACTTCAGCTTTACATAACTCAGGGTCATTGTCTTGAATCTTTTCCACTGCACTGGGAAGTTCTGTCTTCCAAAGGAAGTCTGGGCCAGTAAATCAATTGGAAGTCATGAGTTGCTTTGCTGTGAGACCTCTGGGAGCATGGTCTGCAGGATTCTCTATCACAGGTCACACATCTCCATTGTTTGGGATCTGTGCTTTGTTTGATGCATTGGACACAATTTGCTACAAAAATGTGGAATATTATTTATGTAGCCAAGAGTCTATCTAAAAATATATCCATCCATCCATCCATCCATTATCCAACCTGCTATATCCTAAGTACATGGTCATGGGGGTCTGCTGTAGCCAATCCCAGCCAACACAGGGCACAAGGCAGGAAACAAACCGCGGGCAGGGTGTCAGCCCACCGCAGTCCAAAAATATATGTCTAATCATTTTATGTCTAGCTCCTTATTGAGCATATCACTTATTTGAACAGCTATTACTGCTGCTGAAAGTTCCAGTCTTAGTATTGTTATAACATTATTAGGGGCTAATCTTGCCTTCCCCATTACCTAAGAGCAATGCACTTCCCCTGTTGTACTGATTGCTTTGAGGTATGAACATTCTTCAAAGCCTGAAATACTGGCTTCAGTGAAATGATGCAGCTCATAATGCTGAACATTTTTGAAGCTGGATGGTAAGTAGCATGATTGAATTTTTATGTCGGTCAAGTATTGTAGATCCTGGAGCCAATATTCCAGCTAGGGTACAGGTCACCTAGAAGGTACTCATCCTAGCCAACTTTATCACAACACATTTTCTGAAAAATATGCTTTCTGACAAGATGAATGGTGCCACAAACCCAAGTGGGTCATATATAGATGCCACTGTAGACAAAACCCCTCTTCTGGTAAGTGTATTTTCCTTAAAAATTACTCTAAACTGGAACTCAGCACCCCATCACACCCCAAGTGCTCTTTCCATGTGTGGTTCACTCAGAAGTAAATCTAAATTCTTGCCTCCTTTGGCCCCTTCCTCTTTGAGAATTGTCTTCACTGTTTCTTTGCTGTTAAAGGCAAACTTGTGCACCCAAAGTTTATCTATATTGCACAGCTCCCTTATCTCCTTTACCAAATGAATTGCTTTTTTTGTCGGACGATACACTCATCAATCCATCTTCAACATAAAAGTTTCTTTGTATGAACTTGATGGCGTCCTAACTGAAGCTTTCTTGTCTCTTGGGAACCAGGTGCTAGTGGCCGTAGTTGAGCAGATGATGAAGCTGCACCCAACAAGTGGAGCTTCATTTGATAAACAGAAGGCTGAGATTCTAGATCTTCATCCTTTTGTTGTCAAGCAAGTTGGGTTTTTCTTTTTTAAATGGTATTTGAATTTCATTATATCCATCATCTTTAAGTCTGATCTCCTCTTTCATCTTTGACAGGAACAGAAGATCCACTTGGGACATAAAGTTATTCTATTCTACTCACTCTCTAAAATCAGATTCAAGTATCTTGATGATGTCTTCTTCCTCTCTCTCTAGGAGGTGTTTCAAAGCATCAGGCTGTTGCTTTGATATTCTCTTCCTATCTTCACCTTCAAGTCTCTGAAGCTCTTCTAACTGGCACCTTGTTCTTATAATATTTCTAAAGTTTCCTAGTTTCCTGATTAGCAGCAACTTCAGCAGGTGCTTCCTTCCTCATCGCAGATGACAGACTTGAGTGTCTGGTATTGACCTTTGAATAGCTTTGAGAATGAATGAAAGCCCTTGAATACTGTTAGCTGTGGCTTGACTTGTGTGAGGGTGTGAACATCACTGCAAATTTGGTGTTAATCCGCTTCACTTCATCTCCTTCAATTCAATTGTTTTTTGGTGCATCATGAAGCTACACTCCACTCATCATTGGTATGCGCATGTGCAATGAAAAGCTTACTGGATATCCAAGTTAAACTCCAAACATCCAATTGATCCAAACAAGGCACATCACTTTACCTATTTTCTTTAAAATCTGTCTCTTGACATGCTTTTGTGCATATCCATTTATTTACACTATATATGGAAGTTTGCTTCTATAGCAATGATTCTCTGTTAAAACATGGTCTTTTTCATGTTATTTCATGTATTTACTTTATCATCTGTGTTTTTCTCATTTCTTTTATTTATTTTTTTAGTTCTGTAGTTTGTTCTGCAATTAAATGATTTCATTTTGTTTGACTCTATCGAGTTGGGGAAAAAACTCACTGTGTTGAATAATTTTAGTTTTACCTTTTTCCTATGTAGCTTTATTCACTTTTGATTTACAAATTTAGTACTATGAGAAACCTTTTCTGTGACATTTACGCAACAGGTATTTAGCTTTCATTGATTTTCTCTTTTCTATTATTAGTTCTTCCTGCATCATAAACTCTCTTACCCTTTTTTCTAGTTTATTTCTCCAAGAGATTTGTTTTTATGGTTCTAAAGAAGGTGGCATATGCCCTCTAACTTCACTAAAACCTGTGTTTAACTTAAAAAAGATTTTTTTGATAAATATATATTTCATGTCAATGTTGTATTCTTTTATTTTACTAAATTACCTGTTCCTAGTTTTGTATATGTTGTCAGATGTATGTTTATTTTGATCTTTGTGTGTTTTTTTTAATATCATTGTAACATCATTGAATTTTTTAATTTATTCCATTTGTATATTTTGTATAACTATTTTCACCCATTTGTTCATTGATGTACATTTTATTTGAATTTAGTAGTTGTTCTATGTTTCCTATTTCTTTTGCGGTACGTTCCTTGAATAAATAAATTTGATTTTTTTCTGTCTGGCTTGTACTTGTCAATAGCAGTGTATGTGTGAGCCCACAGCAGAACAAATGCAAACCAACAAAAAGTCCTTGTACTACCAACCAGCATTAAACCATGAAAACATTATTAGATAAGAACAATCATTCCATAAATATCTATGAACATCTGATAAATCACACAAAATGTTTATCTATAAAGTACAATCTTCTTCTCTCAGCTGCTCCCATAAAGTACAATAGAGAACATACATTAATAATATGCACACATAAGTCTGTACATTGTGTATTAAACAAATACTGTATTTGCAAAAAGTAAAATTATACATGCACAAACCAGTATTGCATACTTGAAAACTCATAGTAAATACATATCAATCAACAGTATAATCACAGAAACCAATGTAATACAACCAAAGATTTATCACTTGTTTGGGTCCCATTACAGTATGTATCCATTGCTTTTGAAATTATTTCATGTTCTTCATATTATATTGGTAAACCTTGCCTTGAATTGTACAGGCCACTTTAGTATTTTATTCTGATAACAGAACATGAAGTCATAAGTTTAAATTCTAAAATGAAACCTACTACCTGTGTTTTAGACATAGCCTAAAGCAAAGATATTGAAATGTTCAATGGCTGCACCCATTCATAGCATTACTAATAATTCATTACTGACCTTAATGACAGTTATCAGACCATCTGAGGTAAACCAACATACTCTTAACAATTATAGACTTCAAATTTACTCTTTCTTTCTAAAATACTTGAAAAAGTAGTTGCCAGTCAGCTTCAGTCTTTCCTTACACATCACAATTTATTGAAGAAATTCCATTCTGGCTTCCTAACTGGTCACAGTACAGAAACAGTACTAAGCAGTGTTGTATGTGACATTCTAATATCCTCTGATAAAGGAAATTCTACAGCAATTATGTCATTATGTCATCAGGTTAACACCATTGATCACTCTATTTGGTTACATACTGTAGGTTGGAAAATTACACTGGGCTCTCAGGTACTGTCCTTGTCTGGTTTAGTCCAGTTTATCAAACTGATTTCAGTATGTACAAAAATAAGCTGACAGTACTCCGTCATTATACTCAGAAGTGTAGCCCAGAAGGCTCAGTGCTTTTATTGTTTTATTAGAAAACTATCATTAGATAAAATAATATAAATTTTCACTCATATGCAAATGACATTCATCGATACCTTTCTTTCTGATCAAATGATGTTTCTCTGATGTTGTCATTGCCAGTAATTAATTGTGGCAGTGAGTTAAAAGAGTAGATAGATGAGAACTACTGACTAAAGGTTGTTGGAAAATTAAAATGTTATCTAAATATGCAGGACAGTGAAAATTAATTCATGCATTTATTTCTAGTAGGACTGACTACTGTAATGGGGTATTCACTGGCTGCACAAATTATTCTCTATTCAGTTTTCAGTTAATTCAAATGCTACCAGAATCATTACAAAAACTAAACGTTTTTTTCTTTGACTTTCTTTTTTCTAATTAGTCCAGAGAACAGTGACAGTGGTTGATGCCAGGACTGCAGGTGATAAGTTATGATGAATGATTAAAATAGTCTAGTCTGTTCAGTTCAAGCCAATGGAGATTAAAAGCAGGCATGATTGATATGTTCAAAATTATAAACGGAATTAGTACAGTAGATTGTTACTGTTGATTTAAAATTAGTTCATCAAAAGCACAGGGACGCAGTTGAATACTTGATGAGGGTAAATTTCATACAAACATTAAGAAGATTTTCTTCACAAAGAGAGCCATAGACATTGGGAATAAGTTACCAATTAGTTTGGCAGACAATAGGACTTTAAGGACTTTCAAAATGACTTGATTTTATTTTGGAAGAATCAAGTCGATAGGACTGGTGAGACTTGTTGTGTTGGAAGACCTGTCCTAGTCTAGATTGTTCTAATTGACAGTGGATCCCTCAAGTGGTTTATTTTCTCAAAGTGACATGATTTGATTCTCATTTTAAATTTTCTCTAATGGTTCATGGGGCTCTAATAATAATGTGTATACATTGTTTTGGGTTTTTTGAGACCCGGGAATCTCACAGTCAGATTTATTTTTTGTTTCAACACAACTCTCCTATTTTAATTATTTGCATTATCCCGTGGTGCCATTTTGTTTTTTCAATGAACATCTCCGTTTCAGGAGGTTAATGTTGTTGGTTGGTATGCGGTTGTTAGGGAGTGATATCATGGGCCCTGGATAGCATAATATCAAAGTTCAAAAGATATGAGGCACAACCCCTTGTTATTCTAGTTTGGATTCAATAAAAAGACATATTTCTTTTTGTTTGTTCTTTTGAAAGGCTGTTTGGTTTCAAAATCTTTTCTGTACCCGGCTATGATTTACATCTCTGTTTTTGGCCCAGTTATATGAATTATTCTTAGTTTTGATTTTCTCAATAATTCCATTATAAAGAACAACTGCTGCCATGTGCAGTCAGTACCGAGAGGATGCTGCTGACTGGAGTTAATGTTTGGTCTCATCTACTATAGACTGTCCTTAGGCATAGTACAACAATTAACAGATGTATTGTTGGGTTCCATTTAATTAATAAATTTCATACTACTTTGTTTCAGTGTCTGTTAACACAAATCTGTGTCTTTGAATGTAATTATGTAATTAGTAATTTATACTTGCAGGTTACTGGCCTGCACTCAGTACAAGAGTGCAGCAGAGAGTACCATGACAATATTCTATCACAATTAAAACATGAAAGGTATACTGTCTGGCTTTTATAAGTATCTTTTGCCAGAAGAAATAACTCTGTTAAGTAGTCTTTCGAATAGCCATCAATAAATACTGAGGGGATATCGGCTATATTTTATGGAGAGGTGTGGTGTACAGAGACCTCCCGGTCTACTGTTGACATGATGGAGAGATTGCACTGGGAGGCAATGCTGTATGCACTCCTACCCCATAGGCACAGGTCTGTCAAGGCAATGCAGACCTGGAAAACTACTCAAAAAAGAAATTCTGCTGATCACCACTGACAGCCTGATATTATAGTCTCAATTCTACATTTCAGAATATCAGCCAACTTTCATCTTTTGCTGCGCAAGTAGAGGTGAATGCTTTATGTCTTCCCATGGAAGACTATACTGAGCTTTTTCTCGTCATTTTCTGTATCTGCTGCCTTGATGGATCCTGCTGTTGTACCAGTAAATTTATTACCTGGTGAAAACAATATTTTGTTCTTTCACTTACTAAAGACAAAGATCAGTTTGTGTGCTGTAAAAGAAGGCTGTGTTGTATGTTTTGCCAAAGAGATTTTTCTGATATTGTCTTATGTCTTCCTTCTGTTGTTCTCCAAACCTGTCTGCTCCAGAAAACTGGCCCTTGAAGATACCAATGTACAAAGATTCAGTTCCCTGAGGTAATCGTTCTAGTGCTTCAATCCATATCTTCAGAAAGGGTATTCCTAACTTATTGATCATGTCTCCAAGAGTGAGTGTTTCCAAGTTGCTGCCCATGTTCCCACAAAGGGGTCTTCCCAAAGAGGCACCTGCATTCCCAGGAGTTTGCAATTTCAAATTACTGCTCCATCTAACTACTGCTTCATGTTTATTTCTATACAGAAATTTTTGCATAGCATTTAATTTTACACCATTGTAATAGTTTATTTAGATGTCCTTTGATTTTGTAGTGTCTAGTGTGCTTTGGCCTTTTGGGATTTGTGTTTGATTTTTTGGATTTCCTTAATACTTTGGTACTTGCTTGATTCCTGTGTTATAACCTTTCACCTGTTTTTTGAGTACTATTCCTAGAATTGATTATTTTAGGTTTGGCCATTGTTCCTCCAATTACTTTGTGTGTGATCTCTTGCCTGGTGTATAGATTTTTCAATTTGGCTTTCAAATTATGGACTTGTTTAAATAAATATCCTTATTTTATTTGTCTTACCCTGATTTGCACAAAACATTAAGTGGACAGGTCAGCTGTGCATCATTCAGCTGTGCCATGTCTGGTGAGAAAAAAAAATGTACAAAAAAATACTCTGGCATATTTTACTGTATAACTGGCTAAACTATTTTTGTTAAATGTCATTTTAATCTATCCAACCTGCTATATCCTATCTACAGGGTCAAGGGGGTCTGCTGGAGCCAATCTCAGCCAACACAGGACGCAAGGCAGGAAACAAACCCTGGGCAGGGCACCAGCCCACCGCAGGGCATGCACACACACCACACACCAAGCACACACTAGGGACAATTTAGGATTGCCAATGCACCTAACCTGCATGTCTTTGGACTGGGAGGAAACCGGAGTATCCGGAGGAAACCCAAGCAGACACAGGGAGAACATGCAAACTCCACATAGGGAGGACCCAGGAAGTGAAGCAGGGTCTCCTAACTGAGAGGCAGCAGAGCTACCCACTGCGCCACCGTGCCACCTTCATTTTAATCTATATACATAAAATGCAAAGATGACTGAGTAAGAGACCTATAAAGAAAAAACACTATTTCCTGTTTATTTAAAAACAAATGAAATTTTGTAAATTTGTTCATCTAGGAAATTATGTATCTTCTAAGAAAAGACATTTCAATAAATCAATTTTTAGAGGTAAAAACAACTCCTACAATACAAAAACTAAATATTTCCAAATCTAAAAAAATGCTTTTACTGATTTCTTTGGAATTTTGTGATGTTCTAGAAGAAGAAAATTAGCTAACCCATGTGTTTTTATTTATCAATATTTGTCCATAATATGCTGTGCTAATGCTTTCTAATTCTGGGCTTTCTGATTTTTTCAAATGAAGGCCACCAGAAGAAGCAATGGGTAAAGTATGAGAAGAGAGTGAACGGAAGAGTAAAAAAGGGGAGATGTTCTGGACAGGAAAAATATGCAGAATGACATATCACATGTACAGTGAGCTGTGAAGAGGAAAGAGAAAAGTTAATCAGAGCTCATGGAAGACATGGCTAGCAAACACTATAAAGCTGGAGCTGTAATGTGGGTGCCACATGGCATGGCTGTTAACATAGGTATTCACTACAAGAAGTACAGAAATAGGTGGTATCCTCGGGTTCAAGACTAGCTGGGTACAGCAGCACCCCTTATTCAATTTAGCACAGATCCCACGGCCGGAACAAAGATGGAATGGACACTGTATATAATTAATGATAATTCCTTTTATCAGTTAATTTCTCTACAATGCATAATGCATTCAATTCATTACATGGTCAGAGTAAATGTTCAGATTTTTATTATTTATTGTTACGCTATGGCTTTCAGGATAAAACTATATTAATAAAATAAAAAAAACAATTAACAGTAATTACCAAACTTCTCCGCCATATGAACGTATGACTGGTGATAAATTCAAAAACAATTTTTTGAGTGAACAAACTAAAAACCCTCATCTGCAGCCAATGTTACATTCAGATCAAATTAAATCTACTATTTTTATGTGACAGAGTAAAATTATTTATATCCAAAATTCCCATTTTTCCTAATTATCTGTCTCAATTAAAAACAATAGTTTCCTGTAAAATAGTTTTTTGCAATGTGGAAGAAAATTATGAATACAGACACCCCACACTGAAATTTCCCAATTTAAGTGTCAATCATTATTCTTCATCTAAATCTCGCAAAAGGCAAAAAAAAACTTTTCATGTCAGTGTTTTTGCAAAGTAAAAAGTGTCCTCTGCGCTGTATTTATACAATCCATTGATTAGGTCACTACTCAAAAAAAGGAATTCATTACATAATCAGAAAACTTTTAACATGATTGGTTATACCTAGTTGCTAGCAGGACATGGCAGATGTTGATACCTTAAATGACCACAATTTGATTGATAGTCTTGCTTGCTTGGGATATACATGACATTTTAAATGTATTATTTTTATTCTTATTTTAGGGGATGTGAGAGTTTCTCATGGTTAAAAAGAAAAAGAACAATGGCCTAATTTGTTATGATCCAGCTGGGTACAAAAACAGGAAACTTAGTACTATAGAAGAATGGTTATGCCATAAATATAACATTTTTCTCTTAAGGGGTTATATAAAATAACAAGAAATACATTTATCATAGTGAATAATAAAATAACATCATCAGCTTTTAGATAGATAGATAGATAGATAGATAGATAGATAGATAGATAGATAG